>JAAAWM010012075.1:0-162921 GCA_036873465.1 Thinopyrum obtusiflorum
CATCAAATTCCCTTACGTTCTCCTGAGACACATTTACTGGACGATGACTGGGAATGCCTTGTTCTTTACTAGTCCCAAACCAAGAATGTTGTAAGGTATATGAGCTCATTTAATTTTAAGTACTATATGCTTGCGTCTTACTGTACTCTGTTCATGTAGAACAAGTGCTTAAACCTGAAGAACAACTAATCTCATTTAAGATTCCATTACTATCGTGCATACTGCTTTGCTCTTGTATCACTGTATTTACTCATACAAACTTATTTTTAAATTGAACTATCCAATGGAAACTCCAATGGCACAACAGGTATGTTTACGCATGTTTCTTTAACAGGTTTGCTCTTATAAATAGCTCTGTTGATTTCAATTTCAATTGTGTATACAGTTGACTTCTCATATCATGCATATTACTAGCATCATAACAGGGCCAATAGTGTTGTTGTACATGTAGACCCGTGGTACTCATCTGAAATCTTGTTGTGCCATTTAGTTTCCCACGCTTTCTATTCTTTCAGTGCTGCTTTCTCTTGAACTAATATGATTTGAACCGTGTCTCTATTTTGATTTGGCAAGACAATGCAGTGACCATAGGACATAGATATATGTGTGTTTGATGCTTTTATAATGTACTACTTGACAATAGAAGACTTGGTAGTTTAATCTTGTCCACCTTACTAATGAACTAGTTCACCGAAATGAGTTTCATATACTAGTACATGCTAAACCTGTTATGTGTCTGCTTATTTCTTCTTTTAAAATGCTGACAGAATATTGGGGAAGAGTGCCTTATTAAGCAATGATAAAGGAAGTAATGCAGATAAGGTTCAGGATCGTGAGACATCTTTGTTGGTCTCCAACAAAGCTGATAAAACAGCTAAGGAAAACTATCTTGAAGACAGTGAGTCAACCCCAAAGTCCTGTCTTGGTTTACTGTTCGAGTTACTGGCCACTACCGCTTGCACAAGCTATTCAACCTCACTGTCTGAATCAGTTCGGTTTCTTGAGTCTCAACTACAAGCTGAAAGCCATCGATCAGCTGTGCTGCGACAAGAAGCGAAAGGACTGCGGAAGTCCCTGGAGCATTCAGATGCATACTTTCTGGTGCAACAGCAAGCGTTGGAGGATTTTAGCGCCAAACAGGACAAAGCTAATAAGCTTGCTAAGCTTATTGCCAGCATGGTGGATACCCAGGATAACGTTTCTTGAACTCTTCTGAAGTTGTTTCAGTTATGGACTTGTTTTGTTGCCGGTATTTGCACTGGTGGCCAATTTTGACGGCCAGTGTATGTAATATGCTGCTTTGTTCCCTATATTTGCACTGGTGGCAAACTTTGATGCCTAGTGGATGTAATATGTGTAATAGCTGTAATAGGCTAGCGTTAGTTGCTTGCTTACTTATTTCCTTATTGTCTTGTTTAGTTGTTTGCTTGTAGTCACTGCAGTTCTTTTTCCACGTTTTTTTAGTGGCCACAATAACCTAGTTTTGGTAACTAGGCCACAATAATCATGGCAACACACGGACTGTTATAACCGTGGGCCTCTTGCGGACCGTAGGATCCGTGGGCCTTCTACGGGCCGTAGGATCCATGTGCCTTTTACGGGCTGTAGGATTCATGGACTTTCTACGGGCCGTATGATCCATGGGCCTTCTACGGGCCATAGGATCCATTGGTCTTCTACGGGCCGTAGGATCCATGGGCCTTCTACGGGGCGTATAATCATTTCGCCAAACATGGGCCGTACTATTCGTGGACCATAACGGGCCGTTAATAGGCCGTATTTGATAACGCTATGAAAACAGCCCAACGGGTTAACGGGCCACAAACGGGCCGAATGTAACCACGGGTTGTATTTGGCCCACAAACGGAACATGCCAGTAACGGACCGTATCTAACCGAATTCTAGAAATGAGCCCAAGAATAAATGGGCCCTTAGAAGGCCGAAAGTTAACACGGGCTGGAAACGGCCGACGGAATAATGGGCCGTTAATGGGTATAAAGCGATACACTGTTCATTATGGGCCAGTTTCATCTCGGGCCTTTAATGGGCCGAGAGTTACAAAGGGCCTCATGTGGGCCGAAATACATCATGGGCCATATATGGGCCGGAAGTTACAACGGGCTGGAATCATATTGGACGGCCCATATGAAGCTACTGGGCTTAATTCCGATAGGCCGTAACGGGCCAGTAGTAAGCGGGCCGTAAATGGGCTATATACGAACAGGCCATTAACAGGCTTTCCGTGGGCCGGCCAGTTACCTTTTGACCAAGTCAAATGGGCTGGCCTTTTCACCGGAATGGGCCTCTGTTGGGTTGTGCCACGTGTCGACGTATCATAGGCTCCTCCTGTCCAATGAGTGGATGACATCTGTCCGAACGTTGAGCCGACACGTGTTTCCTTCGGCCAATGAGAATTTTACACGTGGAAAATTCCCATTGGTCCGGGCTGTTAACGGGTTATCGGATCCAAAACCGGACCCGATAGCTTAACGGTGTCCAGTTACGATGGATGCCACGTGTCGGTCACCCTTGGCGAAAGCACTTCTATGACGCGCGATTTATCGTCATGGAAGTGGACACTTCCGTGATGATAATTTTGGTAATGTCATGGAACACTTCTACGACAGCACATGTATGACTATCTTGATTCTGTCATAAATTTGTCATGGATGTACATGCATGACAGAAAACGTGACCTACTATGACAAACACGTATCATCACAGAAGTGTCTTTTTTTGTAGTGTGTGCTGCCACGCAGGCCTCACCGCCCCACCGTACTCCCATCGCTGGCCTAGCCATCCCTCTACTCACCCACACCTGCTGTTATTCTTCGGCGATGGCAGACGAACCAGTAAACCCTCGTACTCCCCTCCGCGTGGGAAACAATTGCCGAGTCTTCCCTAGCTCCGTGTCGTTCCCTTCCTAGGCCTCACCGTCGTCCACCGACCTGGTGCTCTCGGTGCGGCGTGGTCAACGTGGTCAACGAACGACATCCATCGGAAGTGGTCTGTATGTGGAGAGGCTGACAGCTGGGTCCACGGCCGCACGCAAGGAAATGCCTCCTTATTACGCGCAAAATAATGATTCCTCCACCTGACAGCTGGGACCCACCGGAAGGGCCTCTGTATTTCGCGAAAAAAATGTTCCCTCCGCTGACAGGTCGGACCCACCAGCTATATCTTCGCACGCAAGGAAGTGCCTCCTTATTACGCACAAAAAATGAATACTCCCCCTGCTAGCTGGGACCCACCATAGTGGGAGGCTGACTTGTGGGCCTACTAAGATGACGGGGACGGAGGGCTTTGTCAACTTAGTCAATATGAACGATTCTAGCTCCAGTGACTGTACGATGTCCATCCAACGGCCGTAGTGCTTCTTCAACCTCTGGTCTTCTTGCTCCAGCCGCCCAAACCAGCGTCGGTCGTGCCCCGTGCTCCTGCCTCCCGTGGCCGGCTGTGATGCCACGGAGGCCTCACCACCCCCTACTATTCCCACCGCTGGCCAGGCCCTGCGGCGACGGCAGCCTTACACCGAAGCCGAACCAGTGGACCCTCGTACTCCTCTGTGTGTGGGCATCCACAGCCGCGTCTTCCCCAGCTCCGCGTCGTCCCCTTCCTAGGCCTCGCCGTCGTCCACCGCCTTGGTGCCCTCGGCGCGGCGTGGTCAATGTGGTCAAGGAACGACTTCCATCGGAAGAGTACTGTACGTGGAGAGGCTGACAGCTGGGTCCACGGCCGTAGCAAGGAAGTGCCTCCTTATTACGTGGAAAATAATGATTCCTCCACCTGATAGCAGGGACCCATCGGACGGACCACCGTATTTCGGAAAAAAAAAATGTTTCCTCCCTGACTGCTCGGACCCACCAGCTACATCTTCGCACGCAAGGAAGTGCCTGACAGTCGGGACCCTCCTGGTCGAAGCGTACGTAGCGTTGTCATTCTGGTCGCGAATGTGTACGTACATACGATCGGTCTGTCTGCAGGCTACAGCCATGAACCGTGGCCGTGTAAGGGAGGGCACGTGTCGTAGTAGAGGCGCGCATGTAGCATTTACACGTACGTACAACCAGGGTGCAAGAAAGTAAATACAGCCATGTACGTACATACGGGCGGGGTCTCGAACGCCTACTCGCGCATACGTACGGCCAGCGCTCGTGTACATGGCTGGGTCGGAACGGAGAAACTGCGTCGTCGTCGTGTTCATTGGGAGCCAACCGGCTTGGACGGAACAGCCGATCGAAACGAGGCCTGGCGTACCGCAGAACGGAGGAAACGACCTTGTGTTCGACCAGCCACGGTCGAAACGGGATCCTGTTCATCAGGAGGGGTCTGGCGTACCACAAAACGGAGGAAACGGACTTCTCTTGGACCTCCTACGGTCGAAAGGGGGTCTTGTTGATCGGGAGGGGTGTGTCGTACCGCAAAACGGAGGAAACGAACTTGTGTTGGAGCGCGACAGTCGAAACGGGGGTCCTGTTCATCGGGAGGGGTGTGGCGTTCCGCAAAACGGGACTCCATGGGATACTGTTCATCTCCACCGTCGACTGCCTCCACGGGCTACTGTTCATCCACCGTCGACTGCCTCCACGGGCTACTGTTCATCCACCGTCGACCTCCTCCAGCCTCCACCTGCGAGGGGGGGGGGGGGGGGGGGGGGGGGGGGGGGGGGGGGGGGGGGGGGGGGGGGGGGGGGGGGGGGGGGGGGGGTCATCCAGCGGCAACACCACGGGGTCCAGTTCATCCAACCCCCCACCGGGAACTCTTCATCCAAACCACCAACAACGCTCACTGTTCATCAAGAGGTAGCATCGATCGGCTTCAGTTAGCAGTAGTAGTGAAGGAATCACTCAGGTTAAGTTAACAGCAAGGGATCGATCGGGGTTCAGTAACGTAGCTAATGCAATCGCTCGGGTTCAGTTAGAGCCCAATGCCTCGCTCGGGTTCAGTTAGAGCGCAACACCTCGCACACATGCGCGTACGTGTACGAGAGAAACGCGCAAACCTCCGTGCATTGGTCGGCCCCGACCGCCCACTGTAACTGGGAACTCCCCGATATTTTCCTCGCCCTCGCTTCTACCATGGTTTTTTCCGTCATGGACGGCCCAAAGAATGTGATGCAGCTGCGTCTCCGGCCCGCCCAGGACAAAAAGCCCATTTTCTGTCATGATTTTTTGTCATAGAAGTAGGAGCCCACCACATCTACGATGATACCGGGTTTTGTCACAATTATCATCATAGAAGTGTCATAAGCATGTCACAAAAAATCGTTCGGCCCAAAATGTCACGGATGTGTCTTTTTTTTGTAGTGAAAAGATGTCATGCAAGTTCTTTCCATAAGCACGTATGACTATTTACGGAATACATGCCTACATTATATTGACGAACTGGAGCTAGTGCCGTATCGCCCTAGGTTATAACTGTCTCATGATGAATATCATTCAACAAGTCACCGATTCAATGCCTACGAATTTATTTTATATTGTTTCTGCTAAGTTACTACTTTTATCATCACTGTTACTGTTACCATTGTTGTTGTCACTACTATCAAAACTATCATATTACTTTGCTACTGATTACTTGCTACAGATAATTAATCTTCAAGTGTGGTCGAATTGACAACTCAGCTGCTAATACCTTCAAATATTCTTTGGCTCCCCTTGTGTCGAATCTATAAATTTGGGTTGAATACTCTACCCTCGAAAACTGTTGCGATCCCCTATACTTGTGGGTTATCAAGACTTTTTTCTGGCGCCGTTGTCGGGGAGCATAGCTATATTTGTTGAGTCACTTGGGATTATTATCAATTTATCACTATGAAGAATACGAAGGATGCTAAGACTAAGATTTATCCCTCTAAGACGAGGGGAGGTAAGGAACTGCCATCCAGTTCTGCTTTAGATTCACCTTTTGTTATAAGTAAACTTGCAACACCACCACATGCTATCAATTCTGATATGTCGCAAGTTATTGATGATGCTACTTCTACTATGAATGATGCTTATGATGATGCTAGTACCTTGCTTGATAATGATGATGTGCCACTTGGTGAATTTCTTGATGAACAAATTGCTAGAGTAATATAACATGACGTTGTTAAATCTGATGATGAGCTTGAAACTGAAACTCCTGAAACACCTGCTAGAACTAGCCTTCCTAGATATGAATTGCCTAAGGTACCGGAAGGTTATGTTATGAATGAGGAGACAACTAGAGATATTCTTGCTTGTAGGAATAGAGATGATCTAGAGAAATTATTATGCGAGTATAAAGAAAAATCTCTGAATGCTAGAATGAAATATGATCCTAAGTTTGCTACTTCACCGATCTTTATTGATGATGAGGATTATGAATTCTCTGTCGACCCAGAGTTAATTACTTTGGTTGAATCTGATCCTTTTCATGATTATGAAACTGAAACTGTTGTGGCACATCTTACTAAGTTGAATGACATAGCCACCCTTTTTACTCATGATGAGAAAACTCGTTATTACTTTATTCTCAAATTATTTCCGTTCTCATTGAAGGGTGATGCTAAAGCTTGGTACAATACTCTTGCTCCTGGTTGTGTGCGTAGTCCCCAGGATATGATTTATTACTTTTCTTAAAAAAATTCCTGCTCATAAGAAACAAGCTACCTTACAGGAAATATTTAACTTTGTGCAAACTAAAGAAGAGAGTCTCCCACAAGCTTGGGGGAGGCTTTGCCAGTTACTTAATTCTTTGCCTGATCATCCTCTTAAGAAAAATGAAATACTTGATATCTTCTATAATGGACTAACCAATGCTTCTAGGGACTTCCTAGATAGTTGTGCTGGTTGTGTTTTCAGGGAACGAACTGTTGGGCAAGCAGAAGAATTATTGAATAACATATTAAAAAATTATGATGATTGGACTCTTCCTGAACCACCGGCTAAACCCACTCCGAAGAAGAGGGGTATATTATATCTCAATCCTGAAGATATGCAAGAGGCAAAGAAATCTATGAAGGAAAAAGGTATTAATGCCGAGGATGTTAAAAATTTACCTCCTATTTAAGAAATACATGGGCTTAATACACCACTACTGCCTAAGGTGGTAGAGGTAAATTCTCTAATGAAGTTCAATGATAATGACAATCCTCACAATATGCATCCTAGTCAATGCCTTTATGAGTTTGAAAACTACATTAGAAAACAAGATCACCTCAATGCAAATGTTATGAAACATTGAAATACAATTCTGATATGATTGCTCGCTTGAGTGACTTGTTATTTAGAATCTCAAATGATGTTAGAGGTGTTGGAAAACATGCTTCTATGGTTCAAACCCAGTTAGAACAAGTTGCTAAATCTCAAAGAGAATTACTTGATGAAATGAATAATAATATACATGACTTTGCTGTTAGAGTTGCAACTAGAGGAGATAAAATGACTCAGGAACCACTTTATCCTGAGGGACACCCAAAAAGAATTGAACAAGATTCACAAAGAAATAACACTAGTGCACCTAGTCCTTCTAAAAAGAAAAAGAAGAAGAAAAATGATAGGACTTTGCATGCTTCTAGTGAACCTGAAGTAGAGAACCTCCTGATAATGAAAATGAAACTTCTACCTCAGATGCTGAAACTCAATCTGGTAATGAACATCCACCTAGTGATAATGAAAAAGATAATGCTGATGTTCATGAAGACACTCAACCAAATAATGAAAAAGAACCAGATAATGATGTTGAGATAGAACCACCTGTTGATCTTGATAACCCACAACCTAAGAATAAAAGGTATGATAAAAGAGACTTCATTGCTAGAAAACACGGTAAAGAAAGAGAACCGTGGGTTCAAGAACCTATGCCTTTTCCACCCAAGTCAACTAAAAAGAAAGATGATGAAGAATTTGAACGCTTTGCTGAAATGCTGGGGCCAGTCTTTTTGCGTACTCGCTTGACTGATATCCTGAAAATGCCTCCTTATGCAAAGTATATGAAAGACATCATCACTAATAAGAGAAAAATACCGGAAGCTGAAATCTCCACTATGCTTGCTAATTATACTTTCAAAGATGGAGTACCTAAAAAACTTGGAGATCCGGGAATACCAATTATACCTTGCTCTATCAAAAAGAATTATGTGAAAACTGCTTTGTATGGTTTAGGAGCTGGTGTTAGTGTTATGCCTTTCTCTTTATATAAAAGACTTGATTTGAATAAACTCACACCTACTGAAATATCTTTGCAAATGGCTGACAAATCGACTACCATACCTATTGGTATTTGTGAGGATGTGCCCGTTGTTGTTGCTAATGTTACTATTTTGACTGACTTTGTTATACTTGAGATGCCCGAGGACGACAACATGTCGATTATCCTTGGTAGACCCTTCTTGAATACTGTAGGGGCTGTTATTGATTGCAATAAAAGCAAGGTCACTTTTCATATTAATGGTAATGAGCATACGATGCACTTTCCGAAGAAACAATTTCAAGTGAATGGTATTAATGTTATTGAAAAATCTCCGACAATCACTATTGGAAGTTTTCAAATACCTCTACCTATTGTCAAAAAGAAATATGAAATGCTTATTGTTGGGGACATTCATATCCCCATTGAGGTAACTTAGTGATTTACGAAAGTTCTTCTGTTTCATGCTAATCGAAAGTGGTTGTTAATAAGACCTGATCAACCTTATTAATGAATCATTTTTGAGCGGTATGAAGTTGATGAATTTAGTAAGCACTACCTTTTGTCCTTACCTTTTATTTTTTGTTTTTCTTAGTTAAATAAAATAAAATGCCATGTTTATCCTGTTTTCTGGATTTCCCGTGCAATAAAAAATGAGCCAAAAATAATAGTTCTCAGAATGCCTAAAAAATTTATACGATTTTTCTGATTATTTAAGATTTTTTGGTGCAATGCACCAGGTGGGACAACCCACCTGGGCGCGCCAGCACCCCAGGCACACCCTGGTGGGTTGTGGTCCCCACGTGGGCCCCCTCACTTACCTCTTCATCCCACATCATCACTTACCTCCAGAAAAAATTCTCCATTGCTCTCTCTCCCGTGTTCTTGCTCTCAAACCCGCGGATTTCGATCTCTTTGCTCGAAGCTCTGTTTCCGAAACTGTTACGGGGGATTGTTGCTTGGTATGTGACTCCACCGTTTGTCCAATTAGTTTTTGTTTTAGTTGTTTATATTTTGAATAATTAGCTACTATTGGTGCTGCTATAGATGGGCTTGCATGTTAAATTCTTAGAGTTCTAAGTAGTTTGAATGCTTGCTATGGCCTCTATGTATCCCTATGAGTAGTTGCTATCAATTTAATAAAGTTTTGTTGACAAATTTTTGTCACCCAAAATTTTTCAGAAAATTGTACGCGGACATGATGAACCTATTTGGAAGGAGTTCTTCAAGGAGGCGATCCTCGGGGGCATCTTCTAGTGACAGTTCTGCTCGCCGGTCTTATCTTGAACCAAGCGAAAATTCCACACGGGATGCCGTCACCAAAACATGCTTATGGCCTTGCGATGAATATATGATGCGTGTGGGCATTAAGGAGGAATTTGAGCAATATGTTCACAATGCCGGTCTCGGTCCCTACATTTCAGATAAGTGCGAACAACGTCACCTTCTCACTGTATCGTTTGTCAAAGGATTTAAATTCTACCCTCGTGAGTCTAGGGTGTCTTTATGCTTTATGATAATCCATTTACCATCTCACTAGAGAATTTTTCTTACCATTGCAAACTTCCATTTTGGGGTTCGCTTGACGAACCACCAAAGGCTGAGTTCGAAACATTCTTGACTAGTCTTTGTTACGGTGAAAGGAGGGGAGTGACACAAGGTAGAATAAAGAGCATTCATTTTCCCGCAATTCAGTACTTTGCATTATTCAACGGGAAATGTATAGTAGGCAAGCAAGACTGTAGTACACTTTGTGCTCCAGACTTAAGTCTCATTCACACCGCTCTCACTAGTGAAAGGAATTATAACCTTGGAGCGATTGTTGCACGCAGACTTCAGCATAACGCTAACAGTGGCTATTTCTATGGTGGAATATATGCCACGCGTTTAGCATGAGGGCTGAGTGTTTCACCTTTGCCCTTTGACCCTATCCTACCCACGCAGTATTTAGATTTTGACACCTTAAAAGATCATAAGATCCTTAAAGGAAAGATTCATGACTTCACTTACAATCTGTTGTTTAACCAAACATCTGTTGTGCACACATATTTGCCTGCGCCTGCTCTTTTTGACTATCACATCAAGGGAAGATATTTTGTTCTTGAGAGCGAGGCCCGAGCTCACAACGCAGCAGTGGAGGTAGCACGGCAGGCTGAGGCGTCCGCACCGAGAGCCTCCGTGAGCTACCACGCCGACTACTATCAAGGCCACTGATACTACCAAGTTAGGCCAAAAGCCTAAGCTTTGGGGAGTACGTGTTTCTCACCGACATTACATTCATGTCCACTTATTTCTATTTGTCGGTGTTCATACTTTTTCATTGTATCATCCATGCTTAGATTTATTTTCTTGCCTTCTTCTTGTGTGTTTGAAAAACTTTAGAAAAACCAAAAAAAAATAGTTGTAGTAGTTTACTTTCTATGCATGCTTAGTAGTAGCACTTAAAAGAAAACCCAAAAAGATTTCATTGTTCTTCTTTTGCTTGTTGGGAGCTTTCCCGTGTAAATAGTTTTTCTCGTTTTTTTGCTTTTCCCTTTTATTTGCTTGTTCAAGAAAACCAAAAACTCCAAAAATATTTCACTGTGTTTCTCTGAATTTCTTTTCTTTTTATTCGAGTCTTACCGAGGAGAAGACCACGATGAAAATGTTGAGTGGCTCTCATATGAATAAATGTTAATCTAATAAAGAGCCCATTTTACCTTGTCTTCTCCTGTTGAATAAAATATTTTGCAGATTCCAGCTTAGTCCACGGCACTCTTGCACTATTATTATTTTCACATCGTTCGGTCGTGCAAGTGAAAGGCAATAATGACGATATTCGATGAACTGGCCGTGGCAGAGAGAAACGGGTATGAACTCGACTTGTTCTGTTTGTGTAAATATGTTTAACCTAGTATCCATGATTCAGCCCATTATGATTAAACATGTTTGCAATGACAATTAGAGATTATAGTTTCTCATGCCATGCATAAGTAGCTGGGAGTGGATAATGATTTATCTTGGATATCAACATTGCGTTAAAATAATTGTGATGTAGTATGATGATATGGTATCCTCCTCTGAATGTTCGAGTGGCTTGACTTGGCACATGTTCATGCATGTAGTTGAATTAAAACCAACATAGCCTCTATGATATTTATGTTCATGGTGATCATATCCTACTCATGCTAGTGTCCAATGTTACTTATGCATAATGCATGGTTATGATCGTTGTTGCTCTCTAGATGGCCGCTTCTCAATCTAATTGCTAGCCTTCGCCTGTACTAAGTGGGAATTCTGCTTGTACATCGAAAACCTTGAACCCAAAGTTATTCCAGATGAGTCCACTGTACCTACCTATATGCGGTATTACCCTGCCGTCCTAAGTAAATTTGCATGTGCCACCTCTAAAAAAATTCAAATAAATATCCTTTTTGTGTGCCTGGATCGTTCATGGAACGACAGGAGGTGGTCCGTATCTTCCATGCTAAGCGGGTTATTCTCAGGTCGAGTGTTTATTCACTCGCCATCGCATGAGAAAAGGGCGGTAATAGGGATTCCTGGACCCGAACTCAAAAATGCAAATAATTAAACAAAACTCCCCCGGGACTGTTGTTGGTATGGACGGCACCCGTTGTTTCGGACAAGCCGTGGAGTGTGATTGTTGGTGGAGGGGGAGTAAACCTTTACTTTTATCGCTTGGGAACCGCCACTAGCGTGCTTAGCATGGAAGATATTAATAACTGATGGTCGTGAAGTAAATGAGAAGGGTGCATGTCTCAAAATATCATTTACCTCCGTTTTTAAAACTTGAGCTCTGGCACCTCTGCAAATCACTTCTTCCCTCTGCGAAGGGACTATCTATTTATTTTTATGTTGTGTCATCGCCTTCTAAAACAAGTGCCAGAACCTGAGAGCACAGCTGTCATGACTTATGCATTGTGTGTAGCTAATGTTGGGTGCATCATGACTGGATCTTTTCTACCATGAATTGCAATGTTTAGTCGCTGCTTGAACTTTGGAGGTGCCTGCATTTATGTTTTGCGGTCTCAGAAAGGGCTAGCGAGATACCACTATTGTCATATTATATCATGGTTGTTTTGACAACGTGTTGCTGTTTGAGATATCTTATTATTGCTCGCTAGCTGATTATGTCATTGATATGAGTCAATATAATCTTTAAGAGTTATTGTCGGCATGGTTAGTTATAATGTTGGCTGAAAACCTGGGTGCTGTTTAAGCTTATTTATGCAAACAAGAGCAAAAGAGTTCGTAAAAGTTTTTCTTTTTTCACTTTTAGTTTATCAACTGAATTGCTTGAGGACAAGCAAAGGTTTAAGCTTGGGGGATTTGATACGTCTCCAACGTATCTACTTTTCCTAACGCTTTTCCTCTTGTTTTGACTCTAATTTGCATGATTTAAATGAAACTAACCCCGAACTGGCGCTGTTTTTAACAGAACTACCATGGTGTTGTTTTTGTGCAGAAATAAAAGTTCTCAGAATGGAACGAAACTTTTGCGAGGAATTTTTATATAATAAACAAGAATTTCTGGAGCCAAGACCTACCGGAGAGGGGCACCTAGGTGGGCACAACCCACCAGGGCGCGCCCCCTCTCCTGGCGCGCCCAGGTGGGTTGTCCCCACCTGGTGGCCCCGCAGACCCTAAAACCGATGCTATAAAATCCTATTTTTCCAGAAAAAATGAGGGAAAAAGAATTATCGCGATCCACGAGACGGAGCTGCTGTCACCTCCTGTTCTTCATCGGGATGCTAGATCTGGAGTCCGTTTGGGGCTCCGGTGAGGGGGATCTTCGTTCTTCATCATCACCAACCCTTCTCCATCGCCAATTACATGATGCTCCCCACCGGGAGTGAGTAATTCCTTCGTAGGATCGCTGGTCGGTGAGGAGTTGGATGAGATTCATCATGTAATCGAGTTAGTTTTGTTAGGGCTTGATCCCTAGTATCCACTATGTTCTTAGATTGATGTTGCTATGACTTTGCTATGCTTAATGCTTGTCACTTTGGGCCCGGGTGCCATGAACTCAGATCTGAACCATTTATGTTATGATCATTATATCCATGTTCTATATCCGATCTTGCAAGTTATAGTCAACTACTACGTGTTATGATCCGGCAACCCCGGAGTGACAATAGTCGGGACCACTCCCGGTGATGACCGTAGTTTGAGGAGTTCATGTATTCACTATGTGTTAATGCTTTGTTCCGGTTCTCTATTAAAAGGAGGCCTTAATATCCCTTAGTTTCCAATATGGACCCCGCTGCCACGGGAGGTTAGGACAAAAGATGCCATGCAAGTTCTTTCCATAAGCATGTATGACTATTTATAGAATACATGCCTACATTATATTGACGAACTGGAGCTAGTGCCGTATCGCCCTAGATTATAACTGTCTCATGATGAATATCATCCAACGAGTCACCGATCCAATGCCTATGAACTTATTTTATATTGTTTCTGCTAAGTTACTACTTTTATCATCACTGTTACTGTTACCATTGCTGCTGTCACTATTATCAAAACTATCATATTACTTTGCTACTGATTACTTGCTGCAGATAATTAATCTCCAGGTGTGGTTGAATTGACAACTCAGATGCTAATACCTTCAAATATTCTTTGGCTCTCCTTGTGTCGAATCTATAAATTTGGGTTGAATACTCTACCCTCGAAAACTATTGCGATCCCCTATACTTGTGGGTTATCACATATTCAGTGATCCATAAGTTTTATGTAGGATTTCATGACTAACCATGCAAATGACCAATTCCTTTTGACTCTCTAAATAGATATAAGTGAAGCAAGAGAGTTTAATTATTTCTACAAAATATCATGCTCTAATGAATATAAGTGAAGCAAGAGAGCATTCTACAAACAACGGTTTTCTATGTGAAGAGAAACATGCAATCCAAACTTCAAATGATATAAGTGAAGCACATGAAGCATTCTATAAAGCCATACTCAAAAGATATAAGTGAAGTGCAATGAGCATTCTATAAATCAACCATGGACTATCTCATACCAGCATGGTGCATAAAAGAAAAATGAAAAATAAATGCAAAAGACGCTCCAAGATTTGCACATATCACATGAACGAAACGAAACCGAAAACATACCGATACTTGTTGAAGAAAGATGGGATGCCTTCTGGGGCATCCCCAAGCTTAGACGCTTGAGTCTCCTTGAATGTTTACTTGGGGTGCATTGGGCATCCCCAAGCTTGAGCTCTTGCCTCTCCTCCTTCTCGTCATATCGAGACCTCCTCGATCTGATCACTTCATCCACACAAAACTCAACAGAAACTTTTAGTGGCGGGGTTAGTGAATATGGCAGTCAAATCCCATCATGTACTGCTATAACATTATTGTATAATTATAATCAAACATTACCCACTGTATGCTATCACAATTCTAAGGCCCCAAGTCAAAGGAGGCTCAACAAGATTTCAAACATACGCAAATAATGAAGCTATAACAGCAATCTGTGAAAACAGGATAGTCTGTAAAGATCTAAACATTCACCATACTTCTGTAACTCTAAAAATTCTGAAAAATTAGTAAGAAATAAACAATTTGTATAGAAAGACTGTGCAAAAAGTTTTAGAATTTTATCACGTTCCAGTCAATTTAAACAATTGTATTTCTGGGGAAAAAGTTTTTGTTTTTGCACCTCACAAACCAACAAACAATCTAATCATCCTAAAGGCAAATCTTGGCACATTATTTTTATAATACAACGGAATTGTACAAGGGGATAATTATTTTTGTTGAAAAGTTTCTGTAATTAAGATTCACAAAGTTTCCGTGAGCATGAACAAAGTTCAAGGAGCTCCCCCACTTCAACAATGCTTGTCTCTCTCACTTTCACTTTCCTTTTTGAAAAGTTTTGTGTTCCCCTCTATTTTTTTTTGTTTTTAAACTTTATAAAAGCACTCAACAGAAGTAAATGACTCTCTAAAACTTCCGGGTTGTCTCCCTGGCAGCGCTTTCTTTAAAGCCATTAAGCTAGGCATAAAGTGCTCAAGTAATGAATCCACCTGGATCCCAAGGTATATCAAAGCCAACTTTAATAAACAATGATTTGGCATTTAGTAGTGAGCACAAAGCAACATATATCATGCAATGACGAAGTCTAACTCTCTTCCTATGCATCGGCATGCCATACAAGAACAATTCGTGCACATCAAGTAAAGGCCAATACATAGCATAAGTAGTTTCTTGCAATTTTATCGTGTTGGAAACATAGAAAGGTGGAGACGTAGTTCCTCTCTCATAATAATTGCAAGTAGGAGCAGCAAGCACATGCATATTATATTCATCAAAATCATCATGTGCAACCGTAAAAGGCAACCATCAATATAATCCTTAATAAGTGCAAACTTCTCCGATATAGTGTAGTTTGGAGAATTCAAAAAGACAATAGGACTATCATGTGTGGGTGCAATAGCAACAATTTCATGTTTAACAAAAGTAACAATAGCAAGTTCATCTCCATAAGCATAATTCATATTGGCATCTTGGCCACAAGCATAACAAGCATCAAGTTCATCAAAAAGGGATATTTCAAATGAATCAACGGGATCATAGCAATTATCATAGCATTCATCCTTCGGTAAGAACGAAGGGGCATTAAATAATGTATGAGTTGAAGAGTTACTCTCATTAGAAGGTGGGCACAGGTAGCTAATCCGCTCTTCCTCCGTTTGTTCTTCTCTCTCCTCATCATCTTTTTCATCCAATGAGCTCACAGTTTCATCAATTTCTTCTTCCATAGACTCCTGCAAAATATTAGTCTCTTCTTAGACAGCAGAGTTATTCTCAATAAATACATCAATATCGTAATTGTATTTATAATTATCATAGCAATATTTAAGGATAACAAGATTTTCAGGTCTATAAACCGAATCATCAAAATCTTCAAACTTTTTAAACGAAGATTCAATTTCATGTGCACCCTTAAAAGCAACATATTCTTCTATTTCTTCCACATCATAATAATCATATATACCATTAGCATAAGAAGCTAAGGTTTCATTATCATTAAATTTGCATGAAAAGGGAAGATGTGGAGCATTCATCCTAGAGCAACAAGCATAATCATATCTAGAGCATAGATTCCAAGCATACCACTTCAATATATGAATTTGATCCCATAACAGTTTCCCTTTTTTTGTCAAGCGATAATCCCTAAAGTATTCACATTGATCCAACGTTACTCCCATTATTTAGTTGAATGGGGTTTTCTTAGGATTATCAAAGTAGTGCATAATATCTTTCACATAATGAGCGTTGAGGGTTTTAGGAGGTTCCCCATCTCCATGAGTAGCAGGTACAACTATTTTTTTTTGGTGTTTCATGTTCCATATCCATAACTAAAGATATAAAACAACTTAGAACAGAAAATAAAAAGTACTTAGTGATAAAGCAAACAAGCACACACGAGAATATTCACCCCACGCTATTGCTCCCCGGCAACGGCGCCAGAAAAAGGTCTTGATAACCCACAAGTATAGGGGGGGGGGGGGGGGGGGGGGGGGGGGGGGGGGGGGGGGGGGGGGGGGGGGGGGGGGGGGGGGGGGGGGGGGGGGGGGGGGGGGGGGGGGGGGGGGGGGGGGGGGGGGGGGGGGGGGGGGGGGGGGGGGGGGGGGGGGGGGGGGGGGGGGGGGGGGGGGGGGGGGGGGGGGGGGGGGGGGGGGGGGGGGGGGGGGGGGGGGGGGGGGGGGGGGGGGGGGGGGGGGGGGGGGGGGGGGGGGGGGGGGGGGGGGGGGGGGGGGGGGGGGGGGGGGGGGGGGGGGGGGGGGGGGGGGGGGGGGGGGGGGGGGGGGGGGGGGGGGGGGGGGGGGGGGGGGGGGGGGGGGGGGGGGGGGGGGTACTCCCATACGTCATACCCCACTTACTCGGGTTTAAGCTTCTGTCACTCTCGCAACCCACCATAAGCGAACCATGAACATATTGCAACACCCTACAGCGGGGGGGCCCTCATGTTTGCGCGAGAACGAAGGGCACTGTAGGACAGCATCATAAATAAAATATACAATCATACCAACCAAGATCACGATTAACCCACAGGACAAAACAGATCTACTCAAACACCATAGGATAGCCAAATATCATTGGGAAATAATATATGGAGTTGAGCACCATGTTTAAGTAGAGATTACAGCGAGGAGAAGGGGTGTTACACCGCTGCATAGAGGGGGAGAGAGTTGGTGTTGACGGTAGCAATATTGTTGATGTAGATCACCGTACCGATCATTGCCCCGGCGGCACTCCGGCGCCATCGGAAGCGAGGGGGAGAGAGCCCACCTCCTTCTTCTTATTCCTTGGCCTCCCCCTAGATGGGAGGAGAGTTCCCCCTCTGGTCCTTCGTCTCGGGTGCGAGCCCCTCCGAGATTGGATCTCCCTCTGTGTTCTCTTTTGTTTCGCGTTCCCCTGATTTGGACGAAAACCCTTTCTTATATTCCGGGAGATCCGTAACTCCGATTGCGCTGAGATTTTAACACGATTTTTTTCCGGATATAAGCTTCCTTGCGCCCGAAGTAGAGCTCCAACCAACGTACGACGTGAGCACAACCCACCACCACACGCCAGGGGCCTCTGGCACGCCCTGGTGTCTTGTGGGATGTGTGGGCCTCCGTTTGAGGTGATTCCAACTCCCAAAAATCACATATATTCCAAAATAATTCTCCGTAAAATTTTATTGCATTTGGACTTTGTTTGATATGGATTTTCTGTGATACAAAAAACATGCAAAAAACATGAACTGGCACTGTGCACTGGATCAATAGGTTAGTCCAATAAATCATATAAAAAGTTGCCAAAAGTATGTGAAAGTTGTATAATATTGGCATGAAACAATAAAAAATTATAGATACGACGGAGATGTATCAGGTTTCCCCTGTGGCCGCCGCCCTGATAACCCACAAGTATAGGGGATTATTTGTAGCCTTCTTCGATAAATAAGAGTGTCGAATCCAACGAGGAGCTAAAGGTAGAACAAATATTCCCTCAAGTTCTATCGACCGCCGATACAACTCTACGCACACTTGACGTTTGCTTTACCGAAAACAAGTATGAAACTATTTTGTATGTGTGATGCTAGAACTACTTTGCAATAATAAAACTAGAATTACTTTGCAAGATAATAAAAGTTAGGTGTTTAGAAAAAGGGTTTGTGTCAACAAGAAAGTTATTTGTCCCTAGGCAATCGATAACAAGTACCGGTAATCATTCTTGTAATTTTATATGAGGGAGAGGCATGAGCTAACATACTTTCTCTACTTGGATCATATGCACTTATGATTGGACCCCTAGCAAGCATCCGCAACTACTAAAGATCATTAAGGTCGTGAAACCCAACCATAGCATTAAGTATCAAGTCCTCTTTACTCCCATACGCCCTAACCCACTTATCTGCGTTTAGGCTGCTGTCACCCCCGCAACACTGAAAATAAGCAAACCATGAACATATTGCAACACCCTACAGCGAGGGCCCCTCATGTTTGCACGAGAACGGAGGGCACCGTAGGACAGCACTGATGTCTACTACGCAACTTTATCCTTGTAGACACGTGTTGGGCCTCCAAGCGCAGAGTTTTGTAGGACAGTAGCAATTTTCCCTCAAGTGGATGACCTAAGGTTTATCAATCCGTGAGAGGTGTAGGATGAAAATGGTCTCTCTCAAACGACCCTGCAACCAAATACAAGAAATCTCTTGTGTCCCCAACACACCCAATACAATGGCAAATTGTATAGGTGCACTAGTTCGGCGAAGAGATGGTGATAAAAGTGTAATATTGATGGTAGAAATATATTTTTATAATCTGAATAAATAAAAACAGCAAGGTAGCAAATAGTAAATGGGCACAAAAACGGTATTGCAATGCTTGGAAATGAGGCCTAGGGTTCGTACTTTCGCTAGTGCAATCTCTTAACAATGCTAATATAATTGGATCACATAACCATCCCTCAAAGTGCGATGAAGAATCACTCCAAAGTTCCTATCTAGCGGAGAACATAAGAATAAATTGTTTGTAGGGTACGAAACCACCTCAAAGCTATTCTTTCCGTTCGATCTATTCAAGAGTTCGTACTAAAATAACACCAAAGCAAATTCATATTCATAATACTCAATCCAACACAAAGAACTTCAAAGAGTGCCCCAAGATTTCTACCGGAGAAACAAAGACAAGAATGTGCATCAACCCCTATGCATAGATTATCCCAATGTCACCTCGGGAATCCGCGAGTTGAGTGCCAAAACATATATCAAGTGAATCAATACGATACCCCATTGTCACCACGAGTATTCAATTGCAAGACATATATCAAGTGTTCTCAAATCCATAAAAGTATTCAATCCGATAACAACGAAATCTCAAAGGGAAAACTCAATTCATCACAATAAGATAGAGAGGGGAAAACACCATATGATCCGACTATATTAACAAAGCCCGCGATAAATCAAGATCGTGACATCTCAAGAACACGAGAGAGAGAGAGAGAGATTAAACACATAGCTACCGGTACAAACCCTCAGCCCCGAGGGTGGACTACTCCCTCCTCATCATGGTGGCCGTCGGGATGATGAAGATGGCTGATGATTTCCCCCTCCGGCAGGGTGCCGGAACGGGGTCTAGATTGGTTTCTCGTGGCTACAGAGCCTTGCGGCGGCGGAACTTCTGATCTAGGTCTACCCCGAAGGGTTTCGAATATTTGGGAATTTATAGTGCAAAGAGGGGGTACAGGAGGCCACCGAGGTGGGCACAACCCACCTGGGCGCGCCAGGGGGCCCTGGCGCACCCTGGTTGGTTGTGCCCCCCTCGGGGCACCCCCTAGGTGCAGCTCTGGCCCATTGGAAGTGTTCTGGTCCATAAAAAAATCGTCAAAAAGTTTTGCGGTGTTTGGACTCCATTTGATATTGATTTCCTGTGATGTAAAAAACAAGCAAAAAAAACAACAACTGGCACTGGGCACTGGGTCAATAGGTTAGTCCCAAAAAATGATATAAAGTTGCTATAAAATGGTTGTAAAACATCCAAGAATGGTAAAATAACATCATGAATACTTCATAAATTATAGATACGTTGGAGACGTATCGAGCACCATAAATAAAATATACAATCATACCAACCAAGATCACGATTAACCCACAGGACAAAACGGATCTACTCAAACATCATAGGATAACCATAGATCATTGGGAAATAATATATGGAGTTGAGCACCATGTTTAAGTAGAGATTACAGCGGGGAGAAGAGGTGTCACACCGCCGCATAGAGGGGGAGAAAGTTGGTGTTGACGGTAGCAAGATTGTCGATGTAGATCGCCGTCATGATCCTTGCCCCCCCGGCACTCCGGCGCCGCCGGAAGCGAGGGGGAGAGAGCACCCCTCCTTCTTCTTCTTCCTTGGCCTCCCCCCTAGATGGGAGGAGAGTTCCCCCTCTGGTCCATGGCCTCCATGGCGGCGGAGGGGCGGGAGCCCCTCCGAGATTGGATCTCCCTCTCTGTTCTCTTTTGTTTCACGTTCCCCTGATCTAGCCGAAAACCATTTCTTATATTCCAGGAGATCCGTAACTCCGATTGCGCTGAGATTTTAACACGATTTTTTCCGGATATAAGCTTCCTTGCGCCCGAAGTAGAGCTCCAACCGATGTTCGAGGAGGGCACAACCCACCACCACGCGTCAGGGGCCTCTAGCGCGCCCTGGTGTCTTATGGGCTATGTGGGCCTCCGTTTGCGGTGATTCCAACTCCCAAAAATCACATATATTCCAAAATAATTCTCCGTGAAATTTTATTGCATTTGGACTTCTTTTGATATGGATTTTTTGCGATACAAAAAACATGCAAAAAATAGGAACCGGCACTGGGCACTGGATCAATAGGTTAGTCCAATAAATCATATAAAAAGTTGCCAAAAGTATGTGAAAGTGGTATAATATTGGCATGAAACAATCAAAAATTATAGATACGATGGAGACGTATCACGCCCCTCCCCTAGGGAAACCCTAGGGCGCCTCCTCCTCCCCCCTTCCCCCTATATATAGTGAGGGAGAGAGAGGGCAGCCGCACCCTTACCCTGGCGCAGCCCTCTCCCTCCTCCAACTCCTCCTCCTCTTCCGTAGTGTTTGGTGAAGCCCTGCCGGAGAACCACGAGCTCCACCACCACGCCATTGTGCTGCTGGAGTTCTACCTCAACTTCTCCTCTCCCCTTGCTGGATCAAGAAGGAGGAGACGTCCCCGGGCTGTACGTGTGTTGAACGCGGAGGCGCCGTCCGTTCGGCGCTTGGATCGGATCTTCCGCGATTTGAATCGCCGCGAGTACGACTCCATCAACCGCGTTCTTGTAACACTTCCGCTTAGCGATCTTCAAGGGTATGAAGATGCACTCCCTCTCTCTCGTTGCTAGCATCTCCTAGATTGATCTTGGTGACACGTAGGAAAATTTTGAATTATTACTACGTTTCCCAACAGTGCATCATGAGCTAGGTCTATGCGTAGATTCTATGCACAAGTAGAACACAAGTAGTTGTGGGCGATGATTTGCTCAATTTGCTTACCGTTACTAGTCCTATCTTGATTCGGTGGCATTGTGGGATGAAGCGGCCCAGACCGACCTTACACGTACGCTTACGTGAGACAGGTTCCACCGACTAACATGCACTTGTTGCATAAGGTGGCTAGCGGGTGTCTGTCTCTCCCACTTTAGTCGGATCGGATTTGATGAAGAGGGTCCTTATGAAGGGTAAATAGCAATTGGCATATCACCGTTATGGCTTTTGCATAGGTAAGAAACGTTCTTGCTAGAAACCCATATCAGCCACGTAAAACATGCAACAACAATTAGAGGACGTCTAACTTGTTTTTGCAGGGTATGCTATGTGATGTGATATGGCCAAAAGGAAGTGATGAATTATATATGTGATGTATGAGATTGACCATGTTCTTGTAATAGGAATCACGACTTGCATGTCGATGAGTATGACAACCGGCAGGAGCCATAGGAGTTGTCTTAATTTATTGTATGACCTACGAGTTAATATAAACGCCATGTAATTACTTTACTTTATTGCTAACCATTAGCCATAGTAGTAGAAGTAATAGTTGGCGAGACAACTTCATGAAGACACGATGATGGAGATCATGGTGTCATGCCGGTGACGATGATGATCATGCCGCGCCTCGAAGATGGAGATCAAAAGCGCAAGATGATATTGGCCATATCATGTCACTTTATGATTTGCATGTGATGTTTATCATGTTTACATCTTATTTGCTTAGAACGACGGTAGCATAAATAAGATGATCCCTCACTAAAATATCAAGAAATGTGTTCCCCTAAAGTGTGCACCGCTGCGAAGGTTCGTTGTTTCGAAGCACCACGTGATGATTGGGTGTGATAGATTCTAACATTCGCATACAACGGGTGTAAGCCAGATTTACACATGCGAAACACTTGGGTTGACTTGATGAGCCTAGCATGTACATACATGGCCTCGGAACATGAGAGACCGAAAGGTCGAACATGAGTCGTATAGTAGATGCGATCAACATGGAGATGTTCACCGTTGATGACTAGTCCGTCTCACGTGATGATCGGACACGGCCTAGTCGATTCGGATCATGTATCACTTAGATGACTAGAGGGATGTCTGTCTGAGTGGGAGTTCATTAAATAATTTGATTAGATGAACTTAATTATCATGAACTTAGTCTAAAATTGTCTTTACAATCTATCTTGTAGATCCAATGGCCCACGCTAATGTTGCCCTCAACTTCAACGCGTTCCTAGAGAAAACCAAGCTGAAAGACAATGGTAGCAACTATACGGATTGGGTCCGTGACTTGAGGATCATCCTCATAGCTGCCAAGAAAGCATATGTCCTTGAAGCACCGCTAGGTGACGCACCCATTTTCCCAGCAACTCAAGACGTTATGAACGCCTGGCAGTCGTGTAGTGATGATTACTCTCTGGTTCAGTGCGGCATGCTTTACAGCTTAGAACCGGGGCTCCAAAAGCGTTTTGAGCAACACATAGCATATGAGATGTTCCAAGAGCTGAAAATGGTTTTCCAAGCTCATACCCGGGTCGAGAGATATGAGGTCTCCGACAAGTTCTACAGTTGTAAGATGGAGGAAAATAGTTCTATCAGCGAGCATATACTCAAAATGTCTGGGTTGCACAACCGCTTGTCTCAGCTGGGAGTTAATCTTCCAGATGACTCGGTCATTGACAGAATCCTCCAGTCGCTTCCACCTAGCTATAAGAGCTTTGTGATGAACTACAATATGCAAGGGATGGAGAAGTCCATTCCTGAGTTATATTCAATGCTGAAATCAGCGGAGGCGGAAATCAAAAAGGAACATCAAGTGTTGATGGTGAATAAGACCACTAGTTTCAAGAAAGGCAAGGGTAAGAAGAACTTCAAGAAGGACGGCAAGGGAGTTGCCGCGCCCAGTAAGTCAGTTACTGGGAAGAAGAAGCCAAAGAATGGACCCAAGCCTAAGACTGAGTGCCTTTATTGCAAGGGAAATCGTCATTGGAAGCGAAACTGCCCCAAGTACTTAGCGGATAAGAAGGCCAGCAACGCCAAAGGTATATATGATATACATGTTATTGATGTGTACCTTACCAGCGCTCGTAGTAGCTCCTAGGTATTTGATACCGGTGCGGTTGCTCACATTTGTAACTCAAAACAGGAGCTGTGGAATAAGCGGAGACTGGCGAAGGACGAGGTGACGATGCGCGTCGGGAATGGTTCCAAGGTCGATGTGATCGCCGTCGGCACGCTACCTCTACATCTACCTTCGGGATTAGTTTTAAACCTCAATAATTGTTATTTAGTGCCAGCTTTGAGCATGAACATTGTATCTGGATCTCGTTTAATGCGAGATGGCTAAACATTTAAATCCGAGAATAATGGTTGTTCTATTTATATGAGAGATATGTTTTATGGTCATGCCCCGCTGGTCAATGGTTTATTTTTATTGAATCTCAAACGTGATGTTACACATATTCATAGTGTGAATGCCAAAAGATGTAAGGTTGATAATGATAGTCCCACATACTTGTGGCACTGCCGTCTTGGTCACATTGGTGTCAAACGCATGAAGAAACTCCATGCAGATGGACTTTTGGAGTCTCTTGATTATGAATCATTTGACATGTGCGAACCATGCCTCATGGGCAAAATGACCAAGACTCTGTTCTCCGGAACAATGGAGCGAGCAACCAACTTGTTGGAAATAATACATACTGATGTATGCGGTCCAATGAGCGTTGAGGCTCGCGGTGGCTATCGTTATGTTCTCACCCTCACTAATGACTTAAGTAGATATGGGTATGTCTACTTAATGAAACACAAGTCTGAGACCTTTGAAAAGTTCAAGGAATTTCAGAGCGAGGTAGAGAATCAACGTGACAGGAAAATAAAGTTCTTACGATCAGATCATGGAGGAGAATATTTGAGTCAGGAGTTTGGCACACACTTAAGGAAATGTGGAATTGTTTCACAACTCATGCCGCCTGGAACACCTCAGCGTAATGGTGTGTCCGAATGTCGTAATCGCACTCTATTGGATATGGTGCGATCTATGATGTCTCTTACCGATCTACCGCTATCATTTTGGGGTTATGCTTTAGAGACTGCCGCATTCACTTTAAATAGGGAACGACTAAATCCGTTGAGACGACACCGTATGAATTATGGTTTGGGAAGAAACCTAAGCTGTCGTTTCTGAAAGTTTGGGGATGCGATGCTTATGTCAAGAAACTTCAACCTGAAAAGCTCGAACCCAAATCGGAAAAGTTCGTCTTCGTAGGATACCCTAAGGAAACTATTGGGTATACCTTCTACCTCAGATCCGAAGGCAAGATCTTTGTTGCCAAGAATGGATCCTTTCTGGAGAAAGAGTTTCTCTCGAAAGAAGTAAGTGGGAGGAAAGTAGAACTTGATGAGGTACCCCCTCTTGAACCGGAGAGTAGCGCAGCTCAGGAAGATGTTTTTGTGGTGCCTGCACCGACTAGAGAGGAAGTTAATGATGATGATCATGAAACTTTGGGTCAAGTTGCTACTGAACTTCGTAGGTCCACGAGGACACGTTCCGCACCAGAGTGGTACGGCAACCCTGTCCTGGAAATCATGTTGTTAGACAACGGTGAACCTTCGAACTATGAAGAAGCGATGGCGGGCCCGGATTCCAACAAATGGCTTGAAGCCATGAAATCCGAGATAGGATCCATGTATGAAAACAAAGTATGGACTTTGGTGGACTTGCCCGATGATCAGCAAGCCATAGAGAATAAGTGGATCTTTAAAAATAAGACTGACGCGGATGGTAATGTGACCGTCTATAAGGCTCGGCTTGTCGCTAAGGGTTATCGACAAGTTCAAGGGGTTGACTACGATGAGACCTTCTCACCCGTAGCGAAGCTGAAGTCCGTCCGAATCATGTTAGCAATTGCCGCATTCTATGATTATGAGATCTGGCAAATGGATGTCAAAACGGCATTCCTTAACAGTTTCCTTAAGGAAGAATTGTATATGATGCAGCCGGAAGGTTTTGTCGATCCTAAGAATACTGACAAAGTATGCAAGCTCCAACGCTCCATCTATGGGCTGGTGCAAGCATCTCGGAGTTGGAACATTCGCTTTGATGAAATGATCAAAGCGTTTGGGTTTATACAGACTTATGGAGAAGCCTGTATTTACAAGAAAGTGAGTGGGAGCTCTGTAGCATTTCTCATATTATATGTGGATGACATACTGTTGATGGGAAATGATATAGAACTTTTAGAAAGCATAAAGGCCTACTTGAATAAGTGTTTTTCAATGAAGGACCTTGGAGAAGCTGCTTACATATTAGGCATCAAGATCTATAGAGATAGATCGAGACGCCTCATTGGTCTTTCACAAAGCACATACCTTGACAAGATATTGAAGAAGTTCAATATGGATCAGTCCAAGAAGGGGTTCTTGCCTGTATAGCAAGGTGTGAGATTGAGCGCAGCTCAACGCCTGACCTCAGTAGAAGAAAGAGAAAAGATGAGTGTCATCCCCTATGCCTCGGCCATAGGCTCTATTATGTATGCCATGCTGTGTACCAGACCTGATGTGAACCTTGCCATAAGCTTGGTAGGGAGGTACCAAAGTGATCCCGGAGTGGAACACTGGACAGCGGTCAAGAATATCCTGAAGTACCTGAAAAGGACTCAGGATATGTTTCTCGTTTATGGAAGTGACGAAGGGCTCGTCGTAAAGGGTTACGTCGATGCTAGCTTCGACACAGATCTGGATGACTCCAAGTCACAAACCGGATACGTGTATATTTTGAATGGTGGGGCAGTCAGCTGGTGCAGTTGCAAGCAGAGCGTCGTGGCGGGATCTACATGTGAAGCGGAGTACATAGCTGCTTCGGAAGCAGCTCAGGAAGGAGTCTGGATGAAGGAGTTTATCACCGACCTAGGAGTGATTCCCAATGCGTCGGGCCCGATGACTCTCTTCTGTGACAACACTGTAGCTATTGCCATTGCCAAGGAGCCCAGGTTTCACAAGAAGACCAAGCACATCAAGTGCCGCGTTAACTCCATTCGTGAATATATTCAAGATGGAGACATAGATATTTGTAAATTACATACGGATCTGAATGTCGCAGATCCGTTGACTAAACCTCTTTCACGAGCAAAACATGATCAGCACCAGTACTCTATGGGTGTACGATTCATCACAATGTAACTAGATTATTGACTCTAGTGCAAGTGGGAGACTGTTGGAAATATGCCCTAGAGGCAATAATAAAATAGTTATTATTATATTTCCTTGTTCATGATAATTGTCTATTGTTCATGCTATAATTGTATTAACCGAAAACCATAGTACATGTGTGAATACATAGACCACAACATGTCCCTAGTGAGCCTCTAGTTGACTAGCTTGTTGATCAATAGATGGTTGTGGTTTCCTGACCATGGACATTGGATGTCATTGATAACAGGATCACATCATTAGGAGAATGATGTGATGGACAAGACCCAATCCTAAGCATAGCACAAGATCGTGTAGTTCGTTTGCTAGAGCTTTTCTAATGTCAAGTATCATTTCCTTAAACCATGAGATTGTGCAACTCCCGGATGTCGTAGGAATGCTTTGGGTGTATCAAACGTCACAACGTAACTGGGTGGCTATAAAGGTGCACTACAGGTATCTCCGAAAGTGTCTGTTGAGTTGGCACGAATCGAGACTGGGATTTGTCATTCCGTATGACGGAGAGGTATCTCTGGGCCCACTCAGTAATGCATCATCATAATGAGCTCAATGTGACTAAGGAGTTAGCCACGGGATCATGCATTACGGAACGAGTAAAGAGACTTGCCGGTAACGAGATTGAACAAGGTATAGGGATACCGACGATCGAATCTCGGGCAAGTAACATACCGATGGACAAAGGGAATTGTATACGGGATTGATTGAATCCCCGACATCGTGGTTCATCCGATGAGATCAGCGTGGAACATGTGGGAGCCAATATGGGTATCCAGATCCCGCTATTGGTTATTGGCCGGAGAGGTATCTCGGTCATGTCTGCATGGTTCCCGAACCCGTAGGGTCTACACACTTAAGGTTCGGTGATGCTAGAGTTGTAATGGGAATAGTATGTGGTTACCGAAGGTTCTTCGGAGTCCCGAATGAGATCCTGGACATGACGAGGAACTCCGGAATGGTCCGGAGGTGAAGATCGATATATTGGACGAAGGGTATTGGAGTCCGGAATTGTTCCGGGGGTACCGTGTGACGACCAGCATGTCCGAAAGGGGTTTCGGAGGCCCCGACAAGCGTTGGGGGGCCTTATGGGCCAAGGGGAGGGGGCACACCAGCCCACTAAGGAGCTGTGCGCCCCTCCCACCCCATCTCATGTAACTTGGAGAGGTGGGGCGCCTCCCCTTGGGCAGCCACCCCCTCCCGGCTTGGGGGCCAAGTTTCCTAGGGGTGGGGGCGCCCAAACCCATCTAGAGTTTCCCATGTGGCCGCCGCCCCTCCCCTAGGGAAACCCTAGGGCACCTCCTCCTCCCCCTTCCCCTATATATAGTGAGGGAGAGAGAGGGCAGCCGCACCCTTATCTTGGCGCAGCCCTCTCCCTCCTCCAACTCCTCCTCCTCTTCCGTAGTGCTTGGCGAAGCCCTGCCGGAGAACCACGAGCTCCACCACCACGCCGTTGTGCTGCCGGAGTTCTCCCTCAACTTCTCCTCTCCCCTTGCTGGATCAAGAAGGAGGAGACGTCCCCGGGCTGTACGTGTGTTGAACGCGGAGGCGCCATCCGTTCGGCGCTTGGATCGGATCTTCCGCGATTTGAATCACCGCGAGTACGACTCCATCAACCGCGTTCTTGTAACGCTTTCGGTTAGCGATCTTCAAGGGTATGAAGATGCATTCCCTCTCTCTCGTTGCTAGCATCTCCTAGATTGATCTTGGTGACACGTAGGAAAATTTTGAATTATTACTACGTTTCCTAACAGGTTCAAGTCCTGATGCTCGCGTTTATTCTGGGTTTATTTCAAGATTTTCCGATGATGCGCGTTCAGTGGAAGATGTTTCCATCGACTACGAGGCGCCTACGGTGACTTCGTAAAATATCAAAATGATATGCCGGTTCAGTCTCTCAGAGGTGCTCTTAGAGGTAGGGTGTGTTGTGTGTTCATAGGGGTGAGTGTATGCATGTGTATATAAGCGCTTACGTGCGTGCTGTGTTAAAAAAAGAGTGTAGCCATTGACAACAACAGCAACAACAAAGCCTTTAGTCCCAAACAAGTTGGGGTAGGCTAGAGGTGAAACCCATAAGATCTCGCAACCAACTCATGGCTCTGGCACATGGATAGCAAGCTTCCACGCACCCCTGTCCATAGCTAGCTCTTTGGTGATACTCCAATCCTTCAGGTCTCTCTTAACGGGCTCCTCCCATGTCAAATTCGGTCTACCCCGCCCTCTCTTGACATTCTCCGCACGCTTTAGCCGTCCGCTATGCACTGGAGCTTCTGGAGGCCTGCGTTGAATATGCCCAAACCATCTCAGGCGATGTTGGACAAGCTTCTCTTCAATTGGTGCTACCCCAACTCTATCTCGTATATCATCATTCCGGACTCGATCCTTCCTCGTGTGGCCACACATCCATCTCAGGGGGGGGGGGGGGGGGGGGGGGGGGGGGGGGGGGGGGGGGGGGGGGGGGGGGGGGGGGGGGGGGGGGGGGGGGGGGGGGGGGGGGGGGGGGGGGGGGGGGGGGGGGGGGGGGGGGGGGGGGGGGGGGGGGGGGGGGGGGGGGGGGGGGGGGGGGGGGGGGGGGGGGGGGGGGGGGGGGGGGGGGGGGGGGGGGGGGGGGGGGGGGGGGGGGGGGGGGGGGGGGGGGGGGGGGGGGGGGGGGGGGGGGGGGGGGGGGGGGGGGGGGGGGGGGGGGGGGGGGGGGGGGGGGGGGGGGGGGGGGGGGGGGGGGGGGGGGGGGGGGGGGGGGGGGGGGGGGGGGGGGGGGGGGGGGGGGGGGGGGGGGGGGGGGGGGGGGGGGGGGGGGGGGGGGGGGGGGGGGGGGGGGGGGGGGGGGGGGGGGGGGGGGGGGGGGGGGGGGGGGGGGGGGGGGGGGGGGGGGGGGGGGGGGGGGGGGGGGGGGGGGGGGGGGGGGGGGGGGGGGGGGGGGGGGGGGGGGGGGGGGGGGGGGGGGGGGGGGGGGGGGGGGGGGGGGGGGGGGGGGGGGGGGGGGGGGGGGGGGGGGGGGGGGGGGGGGGGGGGGGGGGGGGGGGGGGGGGGGGGGGGGGGGGGGGGGGGGGGGGGGGGGGGGGGGGGGGGGGGGGGGGGGGGGGGGGGGGGGGGGGGGGGGGGGGGGGGGGGGGGGGGGGGGGGGGGGGGGGGGGGGGGGGGGGGGGGGGGGGGGGGGGGGGGGGGGGGGGGGGGGGGGGGGGGGGGGGGGGGGGGGGGGGGGGGGGGGGGGGGGGGGGGGGGGGGGGGGGGGGGGGGGGGGGGGGGGGGGGGGGGGGGGGGGGGGGGGGGGGGGGGGGGGGGGGGGGGGGGGGGGGGGGGGGGGGGGGGGGGGGGGGGGGGGGGTCCTGGATTCGCCGCACAAAACGCATGCTGGTCTCATCAAAGGAGTCGTCCAGTTCAATGGTAGAACTCTCATTCTCCCCATTGAACAGCTTGTCGAAGTACTCTCGCCATCTATGCTTAATCTCCTCGTCCTTCACCAAGAGTTGGCCTGCTCCGTCCTTGATGCATTTGGCTTGGCCAATATCCCTCGTCTTCCTCTCTCGGATCTTGGCCATCTTATAGATGTCCCTTTCGCCTTCCTTCGTGCCTAACCATTGGTAGAGGTCCTCATATGCCCGACCCCTTGCTTCACCAACAGCTCGCTTTGCGGCCTTCTTCGCCATCTTGTACTTCTCTATGTTGTCTGCACTCCTATCCAGGTATAGGCGTCTGAAGCAATCTTTCTTCTCTTTAATCGCCTTCTGGACATCATCATTCCACCACCAGGTATCCTTATCTTCGCTTCTCCTTCCCCTGGACACTCCAAACTCCTCCGAGGCCACCTTACGAATGCAAGTCGCCATCTTCATCCACACATTGTCCGCATCCCCTTCTTCCTCCCAAGGGCCCTCCTTAATGACCCTCTCCTTGAACGCCTGAGCTACCTCCCCCTTGAGCTTCCACCACTTCGTTCTAGCGTCTTTGGCACGCTTATCCCGCTGGACACGAATCCGAAAGCGGAAGTCAGCAACCACCAACTTATGCTGGGGTACAACACTCTCTCCAGGTATCACCTTACAGTCTAGGCACGCACGCCTATCTTCTCTTCTCGAGAGGATGAAATCAATCTGGCTAGAGTGTTGACCACTACTAAAAGTCACCAGATGTGCTTCTCTCTTTCTAAAGAGGGTGTTAGCTACAATCATGTTGTAGGCTAGAGCAAAGCTTAAGACATCTTCTCCTTCTTGATTCCTGATGCCATAGCCAAAGCCCCCATGCGCCCCTTCAAAACCTGTGTTAAATGTACCCACGTGGCCATTGAGGTCTCCTCCTATGAAGAGCTTCTCACCAATCGGTACACTCCTAACCATGTCTTCCAGGCCTTCCCAGAACTCCCTCTTGGTGTTCTCATTGTGGCCTACTTGCGGGGCATACGTGCTGATAACATTGAGAACCAAGTCCTCAACTACCAGCTTGACCAGGATAATCCGGTCCCCACGTCTCTTGACGTCTACCACTCCATACTTGAGGCTCTTGTTGATCAAGATGCCTACGCCATTTCTGTTTGCAGCCGTTCCCGTGTACCATAGCTTGAAGCCGGTATCTTCCACCTCCTTCGCCTTCTGTCCTCTCCATTTGGTTTCTTGGACGCAAAGGATATCAACACCTCTCCTCACCGCTGCATCAACTAGCTCCCGAAGCTTCCCTGTCAGAGACCCTACGTTCCAGCTACCTAAGCGAATCCTCCTAGGCTCGGCTAGCTTCCTTACCCTTCGCACTCGTCGAGTCAAATGCGAAGACCCTTGCTCATTTTCCACTACATCCGGGCGCCGATGTAGCGCGCCACTAAGGATGCGACGACCCGATCCTCGCTCACTTGCCACCGTATCCGGATCAAGATACGGCGCGCCACCTGGGGGGTGACGGCCCCGCCCTTGCCCATTTTTCACCACACCCGGGTTCCGATGTGGCGCGTCGCTGAGAGGGTTACGCCCCAACGAAAATCTATTGGGTTTCATCTCCATAAGAGTGGCTGAGTTTTTACGTTGGCTCGCCAAGCCTATCACAACCCTCCTCCTTTACCCGGGCTTGGGACCGGCTATGTTAAAATCATTTTTTTGTGATGTAGAAATATGTTTTCTTGTAAAGTCCACCATGGTCTCCACATAACAAAATGCCATTTAACATTAATTTTTGTGATGTACTTCCTCCGTCCCATAATATAGGAACGTTTTTGACACTATACTTCTTATATTATGGGACGGAGGTAGTAGAAATATAGGAGTCCTTCATTTGCTCTTTTCGATATAGTAAAAACTACTACCTCCGTCCTGGTTTATTGGTCCCCATTGTATTTCGTGTCAAATTTTAACCATAGATTGAACTAACAAAATGTTCATGCATGTCACAAAAAATTATATCATTGAAAACTATGTTCAAATACGAATCCAACGATATAATTTTCGTTGACATGCATTAACATTTTGTTAGTTAAATCTTTGATCAAAATTTGGCACAAACTACAAGGGACCTATAAACCAGGACGGAGATAGTATCATCCGAAGGGCTTAGCAAAATATTGAAAGACAATAAACGGTGTGTAATTATAACAGAGCTGAAGGATGTTTTCGTAAATGCTCCAAAGAAACCCTTCCTGCCGGTTCCTCTCCTCCCCAGTCCCCACCTCTGAACACCGGTGAGCGCCGCCTTCACCGCCACCAGCAACAACTCACCGAATCCAGAGCTCCCACCTGTCATCCCGCCGTCGCCCCGGCATTAGTTCTGCTGTCCTCTACCTCGTGCCTCCCTGCCCGCAGGTCACCCACGACCCCTCGTGTTTCCCCATCTGCACCGGTGACCTCGACACCCTATCTACACCGGCCTTCCTCTAGGTATCCCTGCTGTTCTGCTCTTCACTCTTGGATTCAACCCACAGGCAATATTTCATCTTCCTCATTACTACAGCCTCCGCGCCCCTGCCTCTGCTATCTTCTTTTCCCGGTTTAAAATCCTTCCACTTCTGTATAAGGTTACATAATTAATCTGCAAAAATCATACTGTGTATATTTCAGCAATATAGGCGAAATTTTGAGGCATGGAGGAGGAAGAAAACATTGAGGAGGAACTTTTGTTGGTGGAGTCGCAGCTCAATGGACTACAAGGTCATCACTATCATCATCATCCGCCATTATATTATTATCTCTTTATTCATATTCCATAATATTTCAGTTAAATGGGATCGTTATCTGTATCCTTTGTCCATAACAACTCATTTGTAGAATAACCACGGTAGCCAAGAATGAGAGGCAGGAAGTTGATATACAGCATATCTAATTTCCAATTGCTAGCCATCTGTGTGGAAACGGGCCAGCCACACTTGCCTGTACAACTCCTCCAAATAGTCTATTAGCTGTATGCCCGTATGGTCCCAAGGATAAGCAATGACACCTTCTTTACTTAACTGATAAATACCTACCATGAACCACATTCATACATCTAAACGTATAGTTTTGAACATGGCAACTTATTCCATGTACGTATATGGATGCGGCTAATGTCGCCACTATTAGTGCACTTGGCCCTGGTTCCCTCTTGTCCTCTTCAATTGATGTTAAAGGGCATTTTGTTATTTTCCAGCAAGTGGTGTTATTTCAGACATAGAATCAGATGTCACCAGCTGTCTTTTCTGGCGTTTTTTCTTAATTACACCTTTAACCTGTTTGAGTGCTACTGAGCTAGTTTTCCTCTTAAAATTATTATATGCAGACAAAATCAAGACATTACTTGATCAGCAAGAAGAATTGTTTGAGCGCCAAGCACAGTTGAAGGCTTTGCTGGAAATATCTAAAACTTCCAGAGATACATCAAATAGTGCCCCTTCAGTTGCTCTGGAAGATTGGTCTGGAAAGTTCTCATGGGATTCTCAGGCTGATGACACTCGATTCAATGTATTTGGTATTTCTTCCTACAGGTCAAATCAACGAGAAGTAAGTTTGTAGCAATAATATATTTATTTTTAATTTTGATGTTTACTCTTTGATGAACTGCTTATTAACCCGCAAAATTTTCCAGGATATATATATAATTTTTAACACCACAAGTGACATCTTATAATAACTTTATTTTGTGAAGAATCTTACGTTTGAAATTCTTCATATACGTAAGATACTGCTTTGTAGCATGTCAATTGTTTTATCCGTTATCTGTTGCTCAATGCCCTTTGATGTTTTTTTATTTTTTATCTCCCATTTCTTGGTAGTGTTGAACCTAATGCTATATACCAGAAACTATCTCAGTATTGTTAGAATTGTGTAGTTTTTTCTTGTTTTGCATTCTTTAAGCATGCTGTCCTTCCAGATAATTAACTCCATCATGAGCGGAAAAGATCTTCTGGTTATAATGGCTGCTGGTGGAGGGAAGAGTCTGTGTTATCAACTTCCAGCTGTACTTCGTGATGGAATTACACTTGTCGTCAGTCCTTTGCTTTCGCTTATTCAGGACCAGGTGTTTAAGACTTTTCTGTTCTTTTCTTGCCCTATATATGCTCGTTCTCACTCTTGAGGATTTGTGCTATTGTAGGTCATGGGACTGGCGGCCTTAGGTATACCAGCTCACATGTTGACTTCCACTACCAACAAGGAAACCGAGAAGTTCATTTATAAGGCACTTGAAAAAGGTGAAGGGGAATTGAAGATATTGTACGTGACACCTGAAAAGATATCCAAAAGTAAAAGGTTCATGTCTAAGCTTGAGAAATGCCATCATGCTGGGCGTCTTTCTCTTGTTGCAATAGATGTGAGTGATGATATTTTCTCCCTTCGTTGCCAATGCCAAAATATATGCTGTAGTCTTTTGTTTATTTTTTGATTATCTAATCTGCTGGTTTCATTGAACTATACATGACTGCAACACTTTTACATTATGGACCACGTAATGATCACCTTTTGACTGGCTAAAGTTGGATCTTGTGTGATACTTGCAGTGTCTAAGAATTTACTATTTACTTTGTGCTGGTTAATGTCGTTAATCTCCATGTTTATTCAGTCTGTCTCTAACAATATTACTATTCAAATATGTGTACTTTGCCTATTAAAATACTAAACTTCCCCTCACAGACTAAAATAAGAGATGCACAAAAAAAGTATGGTTTGCTCTAATAATTTGTGACATGTACTCATACAAGAAGAGCAATTAATCTTGATTATTCTGTTGACTGTCCACATTTTCTAAGCTGCTCATCACCTCATATTATTTGTAGTTTGTACCTCATGTAAGAATTATAAGATCAACCCGTGCTTTCAAGCACAATATTATCTATCTAGAGTTACCCACTGACAACTATCATGTAGGAGGCACACTGCTGCAGCCAATGGGGGCACGATTTCCGTCCAGACTACAAGAACCTGGGCATATTGAAGATCCAGTTTCCCAGTGTTCCCATGATAGCTTTAACTGTGAGTTATGCAAGTGAACTCAAGTTAGAAGAAGTAAAAGTTTGTGAAGCAGAAACTTTTGTTTTTTGTAGGCAACTGCAACAAGTAAAGTGCAAATGGATCTGATAGAGATGCTTCATATCCCAAGATCTGTCAAGTTTGTCAGCACTGTTAACAGGCCCAACCTTTTCTATAGAGTATGCTTTAGTTTACTTTTCTTGATACAACCATGAGAAAGTCTATTGCAGAAGCACACAGGAGGGGAACATAGGATTTAACCAATTTACATGCTCATCATGTAGGTATATGAGAAGTCATCAGTTGGAAAGGTTGTTATTGATGAGATTGCAAATTTCATAAGCGAATCATATCCAAATAACGAATCCGGGATAGTGTATTGTTTTTCCAGGAAAGAATGTGAACAGGTTCGTAGACCACACAATACTGAGATGCTTTCATTTCAATTGTTTGCTGGCATGTAAATTAATATCTGTCATTCCAATAGCTGTAACTGTAACCTCTCCATTTAGTTTTAATGTGTGGTTTACATTCTTTCAGACTTTACGCTATCTGTTAGGTCATATGATCTGATTTGTCAAATAGTAAACTAGTTGACTCAATGCTTGAAATATTTGTGGGTTTGGGAGGGGCATACCAACCGCAGGGTTCTATAGCACTGGCGGCGCTCAGGGTCAGACAGCCACTTGACCAGTATGGGCCTGGGCCTGGGCCTCATGGGCCAGCAGGGATGGGCCACACATACAACACTCCCCCTCAAGAGAGGTGGTAGATATCTATCATTCCCATCTTATCACACGCTAAGCTGCATTCTCTGGTTCCAGCCTTTAGTCAAGTAATCTGCAATTTGTTGCCCTGAACTCACATGCTCTATCTTGATAATCCCAGCATCCAGCTTTTCTTTGATAAAGAATCTGCCTGTCTCCACATGTTTGGTTCTATCATGTTGAGCTTGGTTGTTTGCTATAATTAATTGCCGACTTGTTGTCACACCTTACATTCATGCAACTGGTCTTAAATATATTCAGCTCTTCTAATAGGTTCATTGTCCTGAGACATGGCTCTGTATTCAGCCTTTGATTTGATTTGGAAACAACAGGTTGTTTCTTGCTTCTCCAAGACACTAGATTTCCTCCTACAAAAACACAATGTCCTGAAATTGAATGCTTGACCTCCAGGCAGCTAGCCCAATCAACATCACAATAACCATCTATAACAAGGTGTCCATGACTCCTGAACAACAGTCCTTTCCCATGAGTACCTTTCAAGTATCTCAAGATTCTATGTACTGCCTTAAGATGTTCACTTCTAGGCTCATGCATGTATCTGCTCACAACACTTAGGGCCAGTTCTTTTTTAAGCCTCCTCCCCAGCTTTTCCCATAAGCCGCCTCTCTCATTCATTGGGGCTTCTGCACTAGTTATGGGATAACTAATTTAGAAGCCTCAACAAATTTACGAAGCGGCTTATTTTTGAAGCTGGGGAGAGGTAGCTTATTTTTTAAGCCACCCAAAAGAACTGGCCCTTACTGCACATTCAATATCTGGTCGTGTGTGACACAGGTATAATAATCTTCCCACCATACCCCATGTCATACACCACCCGTCTAAACTTGTCAAACCAAGCTCTTGGAGACTGCTTCAATCCGTAAAGGGCTTTCTTTAGCCTGCAAACCTTGCCAGCAGTCTCAGAAGTCGAGAAACCAGGTGGGATTTCCATGTAGACCACCTCCAGCAAGTCCCCATGCAAGAAAACATTCTTCACATCAAGTTGATGTAAAGACCACCCGAATTGCTGCACAGTAATCAGAACCCTCATAGTGTTCATCTTCGTTACTGGGGCAAAGGTCTCATCGTACTCAATGCCGTATGTCTCGTTGTACCCCCTCGCTACAAGCCTTGCTTTCTACCTTTCAGTCTTTCTTTCTGCATTCTGCTTCACAGTGTACACCCACTTGCAGCTGACTGCCTTCTTTCATGTTGGGAGGGGTGTTAGTACCCATGTCTTGTTCTTACATAGAGCCTTCAGCTGCTCCACCATGGCCACACGCTACTTTGAGTCCTCCTTTGCCTTCTTCCAGTCGGTTGGAATTGACATAGATTGAAGAGAAGCAACAAATGCTCTGTAGGCCGGAGATAACGCTTCATAGGAAACATAATTTCCAATATCATTTACATCGAACCCATACCGTTTCTAAGGTATCCCTGCTGTTGCTCGAGCAGTTTTTTCTGAAGCAATTGGCCAATCAGTTGACCCTTTTGCAGCCACTGACCCTTCAGCCCGATCCCCGTCAGAAGATGGAAATCACAGCAGTACTACCCTGTCGTTTCGTCAGTGACTGAGGTGCAATACCATCATATCGCTTCCGTGAATACACCTTCAGTGGTTCTCTTGCTCTGCTGTCCGCCTCGGCACACTATCAATTTCGCCAGTGCAACACCATCATCTCACTTCCGTGAATACACCTCTAGCTGCTCCTCTTGCTCTGTTGTCCACCTGGGCACACTACCAATTTGAGCCGATGCACCAACCTGCACATCACCGGTGGAAGTCGATGCTTGTATCACAGGAGCCACAGGAGTTAATATTGAGCCGCCTAGTTCGCCTAGTGACTATTGCATCTGCATCTGCTGTGTGCTACTACTCTCCCCTCTTGACCAACCTCCGGTTGGAGACATTAATCAAGTCCTTCAAACATGACACCTAGATTAGTTTTCTTACCATAAAAGGTTCCGATTCACGGAATGTAACATCCATGCTCACAAATGCCCTCTCAGATGGAGAATGGAAAGTTAGAGCTACGGAGACAAACTTTGGAATCGAAAGGTTTTAGGCTTAGTAGAACCAAAACTGAGTACATGAGGTGCGATCTTAGTACTATTAGGCACGAGGAGGAGGAGGGTTTGCCTTTGATGGGCAGGTGGTACCTCAGAAGGACACCTTTGGATATTTGGGGTCAACGTTGCAGAAGGATGGTGATATCGATGAAGATGTGAGCCATCGAATCAAAGCCGGATGGATGAAGTGGTGCCAAGCTTCTGGCGTTCTCTGTGACAAAAGAGTGCCACAAAAGCCAAAAGGCAGGTTCTATAGGACGGCAATTCGACCCGCAATGTTGTAGGGTGCCGAGTGTTGGCTGACTAAAAGGCGAGATGTTCAACGGTTAGGTGTAGCGAAGATGCATTTGTGTAGTAGCATAATCTGAATAACTGTTTCCAAAGAAAATTCTGAATAAATGGAAGGACAACTGAATACGTAGACAAGAGTACACATTATGAAATGAATACATAACATTCTTGCAAAACGTCCATTGGTTGGTTGGCATGGACAGGATTATTGGTGTACTACTTCACAAAAGGGCAAAATGAGCTGGGATGGTAGACGATGAAGTAAATTTTGGAAATGTACAGCATATAATGAATAGGGAATTATTTAATGGCATATGAAAAAACGAGTCAGCAGTAAGCAATTTTTCGTAAATTATATTGTAATATTGAGTATTTGAGTTTCATATGCTAGTATTTGTTGATAGATCTGCCAGTCGAACATGACTCGCTCTTGTAGTTTAAAGTGGCAATCATTTTCTGCAGTCTGGACCAGCACAATTTTCCTTTGTGCTCTTGCACGTTTTGTTGAAATCATGCACTTTACTGACAAACAGGTTGCCAAAGAATTGCGTGGAAGGGGTATTTCAGCAGATTATTATCATGCAGATATGGATGTTGTTGCTCGTGAGAAAGTTCATATGCGGTGCGTTGACAATTTTTATTCATTTTTTCTCTGAGCTGAAATTTTCTCTTCAATGATGGATTTTCTGTTACTCTCATTCCAAATAGATCACATGCTTATCACAACATTAGTATGTACCTTAGATGTATTAGGATATGTTAGAAGAATTCTGTTTATCAACTTTATAGCAGTCTCCCTGCATGAACAAAATGAGTTTCCTTGTATAACTCTGAATTCTTCTCATATCATGTTGATAGTGATAGTTCTCCAGAAGTTGATGTCATTTTATACCCATTCTGGATCCTTATAACTAAGGTGCCTCTGTGTTTATCTGAAAGATCAAATGGAACATTTTGTATAATCTGCACCAGTTGAAGTCAAAGCCCACTGACTTTGGGAGGGACAAACGTACTCTTTTAACACCCATTTATTTGGGAAACAAATGCCTTATAAAGTTTTTTTAGCTATACCTGCCCTGCCCATGAAAAATATATAAGAACTAATATCAGAATGAAAGTCTACAGTTCAATAAAAAAACACTTTGCCTAATAACCACAGCATGTCCAACCGATCAATCACTGTTCTGAACAGTGAACCCCTGAACATGTGTAGCATGTTTCTGAATCCTAATTTAGTTGGAAATTACAAAGTTGTGTTGCTGACCTCTCTTGAGTATCCGAGCCATGTAAATGTTGATGCAAGAATTATTCTGGAAATTGGTATTTCATTAAGTATCACTTTGTTTGTCATGTTGGGCAGGGTGCCACACGCACAAGGATAAGAACAAGCAGCTGGCTGCTTGATTCCTCGATAACCTAGGGAATCCCATGCCAATTAGTTTCCAAGTTTGTTAGTGCCTGCCTTATGGTTTGAGCCTTCCTTTTCTCCCATCTCTCCATATACACAAAGGAATAGCCATGTAATTGTACCCGCTATTGATAAACCAGAAAGTGGAGATTAAGCTCCAAACCCTAAGGACACGGCATTATTAAATTGTTTTTCGTGTGTAAATCTGCATTTTGAGCTGCTATCTCTCTTATGGTTGCATATAACTAGTCCACTGTTTCTTTTCAACAGTTGGAGTAAAAGCAAATCACAGGTCATTGTTGGAACAGTATGTGCTCTCTCTCCCCCTCTGCCCCCGGGGGGGGGGGCCCCCCCCTCTCGTAGCATTTAATCTGTCCGTTACATTATGTAGGTGGCGTTCGGAATGGGAATCAATAAACCAGACGGTACGTGCAGTTTTGGACTTTGATCACAATGATGACATCTGTTCAAGATGTAGATCTATACTTAACTAATCTAATTATCTTGATGCCTCAAGTTTCCAAAAACTGATGAAAAGTTAGCCCATAAGCTTGGACTAGATACCCATACCCAGTTTTTTGCCTAGTTATCGAGGCATCCATGTTGCACTAGCACTTATGTGGTACTGGCACATGTCATTCATGTACTGTTCCTCTCTCCACCCTCCCGGCAACTCCTCACTCTATATTCCGTCTTATCTTTTTTCTTGTAGATTTATATCGATAGTAGCTACGGTTTCCACCATCTCCACAACTCTCTCCGCCATTTATGCTCTACATCCCCTTCCTGACACAGTAGTGACACAATTAAATTGAGTAAGAACGCGAGGGAGTTGAGGCTGAATGGCTGATGTTTGATCTGAGGACTATAAACCCTATAATTAGTAAATTATCCTTATGAGCCACCCCACAATCTCTTAGCAAGTCCCTATGTTCTCTTATGCCAATGCAATCCAGCATTTTCCCTATTACTGCGTTTGTGGAATATTACGAAACAAAGAGGCCCTAGACTTTGATTTACATTGGATCGCTATTTGCTAGAGATAGAGTTTGGGTTGTATTTCATTTGAGATGTAGAATTGATTCTTAAGCCTCTTAGGAGGACAACCACATCGGATAAATCACATCTTTGAACCACTTGTACATGTTTGTGGGTGTAAATATCTTTCTGAGTTCATTCACCTTCTTGCACCGCCTTCGCAAATTAAGGGACCTATGGTGCGATACTCTTTGATATTCATGTCCTTTCTCTTTGATAATCCTTAAAATAATTAATTGGTACTGTTTATTTGTTCTTGTTTTTGCCTAGTTCAGGAATGATTTAGTCATGCCATTTAGTCATTTACTGGATGTGCTCATGCCTTTCCAGTTGTCGTGGGATATTTGAACATAGGATATTCAATTATGTGCAATTCCTCCTGTATAATTTGAACAAGATTACTGGGATACTCATTGTTGAGTCTGAAACCGTTAGACTGGTGATATGGAGCAACTAGGATTATTATGTTTGCAACTATACTATCTAGGAAACTAAATACATATTTCATTTGGTTCTGCAGTCAGGTTTGTGGTTCATCATAGCCTTAGCAAATCTATGGAGACATACTACCAGGTACATCTAAGTATTATGTTTTTCAGTTGTCTGACACTCTGACGATGTGGTCCCTTAAAATAGACTTCCGTGACTTAAGGAAAGTGGTCGGGCAGGGAGAGATGGACTGCCTTCAGAATGTGTTCTATATTATCGGCCTGGTGACGTTCCCCGCCAAGTGAGGCTAAACCGTCTTGTTTTTTCTTTGTTGTGAGTTCTGCGAGTTCCCATTTTCATGATCCCAGATTCCCTCTTGTTATGTTCAATGAACAGAGTTCGATGGTCTTCTATGAAAACTGTGGTCTGCAAAATCTTTATGACATAGCACGATATTGTCAGGTACATTTCGCAATCATGGCACTGTCAATTTTTAAGAAGCCAGAAGATAGTAGGAAGTACTCTTAACACTTGATTTTCTTTTTTTGATCCTGCCTATACCAATTTCATGGATATTAGTCCCTTCCATACTAACAACTGTAAACGAAGCCTTCCTATATGATTTTGGTCTACTGGGTATCCTATCTGGATATTCATTATATGACATGGTTACAATAACTACTGCTGAACATGTGCGGAATAGGAGGGGGGGGGGGGGGGGGGGGGGGGGGGGGGGGGGGGATCAGCACGCTTTAACCGTCCGCTATGCACTGGAGCTTCTGGAGGCCTGCGCTGTATATGCCCAAACCATCTTAGACGATGTTGGACAAGCTTCTCTTCAGTTGGTGCTACCCTAACTCTCTCACACATATCATCATTCAAGACCCGATACTTTTTTATGTGGCCACACATCAATCTCAACATGCGCATGATGTCCACGGAGGCATTTTAACGTTATATGAACGTTCTTGCTAGATAATTACTCTTCAGGCATAGAACACAGCTCTCGGAAATACGATATCTCAGGATAGCCAATTAGGGATAATAAAGAGCCTTGGCACATCTATTTTCATAAAGCAAGAAAATTAGTAAATTGCAATTTATCTCTTATCTACTACATCCTCCCAATCCCTAGTCTAACCCTCACTCAGATCAGCGGTGCCGCCTGCCATACCCCTGGCGCTATTTACCCTCAAGTGTAGTCCATGGCATGTATAATAAGAGGCTAATAGCACACGTCAGCTTCTGGATCCATTGGATCCAATCAACTCCATTGCAGGAGACATATTCAGGCTTTTGATCAATAGGGCCACTATTTTAGCCTAGTTCAATTAGGTTGCATTTTGTATTGATGTGGACTATGATAATCCAGTTTTTCCAAACAGCTTTTGTCCATTTTTGTGTTCGGGTAACCAACTTTTGCCTGCGTTTGTGGCTATTTTACCACAGCAGATTATAAATAGTTCAGCACAGCATAGTTCAGCAACGACAGACTGAGCCTTGCGAGCTCACTGCTTAGAACAGAAGTATACCTAAAATTAAGTGCCATTGAAGTCTATAACAAATGAACATTTCCAAGCGGTCATGGAAGGAAACAATGCAATAGCAGGGATGCTCGGCAAGGAGGAAAGCGGCAGTGCATCCCGTGAATAGCAGCATGGTCTTGGTAGAGGGAGGCAAAGGAGTCGTGAATTCGTACAAGCGGCGAGGAAGTTGCAGATCTGCGAGCGGAAAGATAATTTCCTCCCTTTGGTCACAAGAAGTTGATCTAAACCCCAGAGATGACACAGAATGGGTATACAAACACACGGTCTATCTGGCCTTGGGAAAGGTTCCCACGTGGTTCCAGGACCCCCGAGGGTTGTAAGCTGGATCAGGAGGAAGAGTTGACAAGATACAAGATATTGGGAGGAATATGACGTTAGAGAAGATGTAGATCTCACTAGACAAGTTCTCTAGAAAAACACGACTAAATCAAGTTAAATAGTGGGAAGGGCCTGTACCATAATCTTTCATATAACGAGAAAGGAATATAATATTCCTGGTTTGGTAATTGGAGATAATGTGCGTTTGGTATTTTAAAAACAACAACAACAACAAAGCCTTCAGTCCAAAACAAGTTGGGGTAGGCTAGAGGTGAAACCCATAAGATCTCGCGACCAACTCATGTTTCTGGCACATGGATAGCAAGCTTCCACACACCCCTGTCCATGGCTAGTTCTTTGGTGATACTTCAATCCTTCAGATCTCTCTTTACGGACTCCTCCCATGTCAAATTCGGTCTACCCCGACCTCTCTTGGCGTTATCCGCACGCTTTAGCCATTCGCTATGCACTGGTGAAAGGATCGAGAAGAGGTGTCGAGGGGGGGGGGGGGGGGGGTGATTAGACACTCAACAAGCAAAAGTGGCAATTTTTAAGTTCTTCAAGTTGAGGTGGAGTTTTAGCACAATTTTAAGCATACACACTACATTTCAAGCAAGCATGGCAAGAGTATAAGCAGCGGAAAGAGTAAAGCATGCTAATTGCAAGAAAGTAAAGGGATAGGATTGGAGTGTGCAAACGCAATGAAGACACGGAGATTTTTGGCGTGGTTCCGATAGGTGGTGATATCGTACATCCACGTTGGTGGAGACTTCAACACACGAAGAGTAACGGTTGCGCGAGTCCACGGAGGGCTCCACCCACGAAGGGTCCACGAAGAAGCAACCTTGTCTATCCCACCATGGCCATCGCCCATGAAGGACTTGCCTCACTCGGGTAGATCTTCACGAAGTAGGCGATCTCCTTGCCCTTACAAACTCCTTGGTTCAACTCCACAATCTTATCGGAGGCTCCCAAGCGACACCTAACCAATCTAGGAGACACCACTCTCCAAAAGGTAATAGATGGTGTGATGATGATGAACTCCTTGCTCTTGTGCTTCAAATGATAGTCTTCCCAACACTCAACTCTCTCTCACAGATTTGGCTATGGTGGAAAGATGATTTGGGTGGAAAGCAACTTGGGGAAGGCTAGAGATCAAGATTCTTGTGGTTGGATTGGAATGTCTTGGTCTCAACACATGAGTAGGTGGTTCTCTCTCAGAAAGTGAGTAGTGGAAGTGTAGGCACGTTCTGATGGCTCTCACTTGAATGGAGAAGGGGTGGAGGGGTATATATAGCCTCCACACAAAATTCAACCGTTACACACATTTGACCCAACTCGGTCAGACCGAATAGAAGAACTCAGTGAGACCGATTTAGTTCAAAATGTGAACGTTAGGAATCTCGATGGGATCGACATGATCAATTCGGCGGGACCGATGTGCTAGGAGGCAAAACCTCATCTCGGTGAGACCGATTGCATGAACTCGGTCAGACCGATTTCAGCAATGAGCAAACAGAGAGTTGGTCAGGCAAACTCGGTGGGACCGATTGCACATTTCGGTGAGACCGAAATAATTACAACAGACAACAGAGAGTTTGCAAGGCCATCTCGGTGAGACCGAGATCCGTATCGGTGAGACCGAATTGTCTAGGGTTTCTGGCAATGGCCAGGTCAAATAAACTCGGTGGCGCCGGATAGATCAAATCGGTGGGGCCGAGTTTGACTTTAGGTTTTGGACATATGTGGAAATGAGAAAGTGGCTGAGGGTTTTGGAGCAATATCACTAAGCACTTTGAGCAAGTAGACCATTAAGCAACACCTCATCCCCTTTTACTAGTATTGGCTTTCCTATGGACTCAATGTGATCTTGGATGAAAATGAAGAGTCTTGAGCTTTTGCCAATCTTTGTCCTTAGCATTTTGAAGGGGTTCCACATCCTCTTGTCCTTGCCACGCCATTGTTGAACTCATGTGAAATACACTAGGTAAAGGTATTAGTCCAACAAGAGATATGTTGACATTAATTACCAAAATCACCCAGGGAGCACTTGTGCTTTCAACTGGAGCTTCTAGAGGCCTGCGCTGAATATGCCCAAACCATCTCAGACGATGTTGGACAAGCTTCTCTTCAATTGGTGCTACCCCAACTCTATCTCGTATATCATCATTCCAGACTCGATCCTTCCTGTGTGGCCACACATCCATCTCAACATGCGCATGTCCGCCACACCTAACTGTTGAACATGTCGCTTTTTGGTCGGCCAACACTCAGCGCCATACAACATTGCGGGTCGAACTGCCGTCCTATAGAACTTGCCTTTTAGCTTGTGTGGCACTCTCTTGTCATAGAGAATGCCAGAAGCTTGGCGCCACTTCATCCATCCAGGTTTGATTCAATGGTTCACATCTTCATCAATACCCCCATCCGTTTGCAGCATTGACCCCAAATATCGAAAGGTGTCCTTCTGAGGCACCACCTGCCCATCAAGGCTAACCTCCTCCTCCTCGTGCCTAGTAGTACTGAAACCGCACCTCATGTACTCGGTTTTAGTTCTACTAAGCCTAGAACCTTTCGATTCCAAGGTTTGTCTCCATAACTCTAACTTCCTATTGACTCCCGTCCGACTATCGTCAACTAGCACCACATCATCCGCAAAGGGCATACACCATGGGATATCTCCTTGTGTATCCCTTGTGATCTCATCCATCACAAAAGCAAAAAGATAAGGGCTCAAAGCTGACCCCTGATGCAGTCCTATCTTAATCGGGAAGTCATCAGTGTCGACATCACTTGTTCGAACACTTGTCACAGCATTATCGTACATGCCCTTATGAGGGTAATATAGTTTGCTGGGACTTTGTGTTTCTCCAAGGCCCACCACATGACATTTCGCGGTATCTTATCATATGCCTTCTCCAAGTCAATGAACACCATATGCAGGTCCTTGGTCGCCCTCCCAGGCATGAAACCAAACTGATTTTTGGTCACGCTTGTCATTCTTCCTAAGCGGTGCTCAATGACTCTCTCCCATAGCTTCATTGTATGGCTCATCAGCTTAATTCCACGGTAGTTAGTACAACTCTGAACGTCCCCCTTGTTCTTGAAGATTGGTACTAATATACTCCGTCTCCATTCTTCTTTTGGCATCTTGTTTGCCCGAAAAATGAGGTTAAAAAGCTTGGTTAGCCATACTATCGCTATGTCCCTGAGGCCTTTCCACACCTCGATGGGGATACAATCAAGGCCCATCGCCTTGCCTCCTTTCATCCTTTTTAAAGCCTCCTTGACCTCAGACTCCTGGATTCGCCGCACAAAACACCTGCTGGTATCATCTAAGGAGTCGTCCAGTTCAATGGTAGAACTCTCATTCTCCCCATTGAACAGCTTGTCAAAGTGCTCCCGCCATATATGCTTAATGTCCTCGTCCTTCACCAGGAGTTGGTCTGCTCCGTTCTTGATGCATTTGACTTGGCCAACAGCCCTCGTCTTCCTCTCCTGGATTTTGGCCATCTTATAGATGTCCCTTTCGCCTTCTTTCGTGCCTAACCGCTGGTAGAGGTCCTCATACGCCCGGCCCCTTGCTTCACTGACAGTTTGCTTTGTGGCTTTATTCACCATCTTGTACTTCTCTATGTTGTCTGGACTCCTATCTAGGTATAGGCGTCTGAAACAATCTTTTTTCTCCTTAATCGCCTTCTGGACATCATCATTCCACCACCATGTATCCTTAGAGTCGCTTCTCCTTCCCCTGGACACTCCAAACTCCTCCGAGGCCACCTTACGAATGCAAGTCGCCATCTTCATCCACACATTGTCCGCATCCCCTCCTTCCTCCCAAGGGCCCCCTTAATGACCCTCTCCTTGAACGCCTTAGCTACCTCCCCCTTGAGCTTCCACCATTTCGTTCTAGCGACTTTGGCACACTTATCCCGCTTGACACGAATCCAAAAGCGGAAGTCAGCAACCACCAGCTTATGCTGAGGGACAACACTCTCTCCAGGTATCACCTTACAATCTAGGCACGCACGCCTATCTTCTCTTCTCGAGAGGATGAAATTAATCTGGCTAGAGTGTTGATCACTACTAAAAGTCACTAGATGTGATTCTCTTTTTTTAAAGAGGGTGTTAGCTACGATCATGTCGTAGGCTAGAGCAAAGCTTAAGACATCTTCTTCTTGATTCCTGATGCCATAGCCAAAGCCCCCATGCACCCCTTCAAAACCTGTGTTAGATGTACTCACGTGGCCACTGAGGTCTCCTCCTATGAAGAGCTTCTCGCCAATCGGTACACTCCTAACCATGTCATCCAGGCCTTCCCAGAACTCCCTCTTGGTGTTCTCATTGAGGCCTACTTGCGGGGCATACGCGCTGATAACATTGAGAACTAAGTCCCCAACTACCAGCTTGACCTGGATATTCCGGTCCCCACGTCTCTTGACGTCTACCACTCCATACTTGAGGCTCTTGTTGATCAAGATGCCTACACCATTTCTGTTTACAGCCGTCCCCGTGTACCACAATTTGAAGCCGGTATCCTCCACCTCCTTTGCCTTCTGTCCCCTCCATTTGGTTTCCTGGATGCAAAGGATATCAACACCTCTCCTCACCACTGCATCAACTAGCTCCCGAAGCTTCCCTGTCAGAGACCCTACTTTCCAGGTACCTAAGCGGATCCTCCTTAGCTCCTAGGCTCGGCTAGCTTCCTTACCCTTCGCACTTGTTGAGTCAAATGAGAAGACTCTTGCTCATTTTCCACTACATCCGGGCGCCGATGTAGCACGCCACTAAGGATGCGACGACCTGATCCTTGCTCACTTGCCACCGTATCCAGATCAAGGTACGGCGCGCCACCGGGGGGGGGGGGGGGGGGGGGGGGGGGGGGGGGGGGGGGGGGGGGGGGGGGATGTGGCGCGTCGCTGAGAGGGTTACGCCCCAACGAAAATCTTTTGGGTTTCATCTCCATAAGAGTGGCTGAGTTTTTACGTTGGCTCGCCAAGCCTATCACAATCCTCCTTTACCTGGGCTTGGGACCGGCTATGTTGAGACAACATAGGCGGAGTTGGTATTTCAAAAACAACGTGCAAGAAATTATCCATTCAGTCCCCCTTGCTTGAATGGATAGAAAGGTATATTGATTTTCGGCCTGCAACACCACCCAAGGTGCCTCCTGTGTGATCAGGCACCGGAGACAATCCAGCACCTGCTCCTGGCCTGTCCATTCTCCAGGCAAACCTGGCATGCCATCCTGGACTGGACACGCATTCCCTCGCAGCCACCGCACAACGAACCGACGCTCATGGACTAGTGGCAGAGAACGAAAGGGCAGACGCCCCACGCGCTGCGCAAAGGCCTGCAGTCCATCGCCATGCTCATCCCATGGATGATATGGAAGCAACGGAACGAATGCGTCTTTGAAAATGCGCGACCCTCTGTAGAAGCTTTAGTGGATAGGATCAAGGCCGAGGCCAAATGCTGGGCACAAGCCGGGGCACAGGGGCTCAGGATTGTCCTGCCCACATCCTGGGATGTCCACTGAAGGGGAACCTGACCCTTGTAACACTAGCCTCCTAGGACTGTAATTCCCCCATCTTTTCAATGCAATGAAGCGCACATCCTTTGCGTTTTCTCGAAAAAAAAAATCTTAATTAATGTCGTGCTACCTTTTGTTGCTGCTGGTCAAGTTGTATTTGATAGTAATTTCTGATTGCAAGCTTGTTAAATTTTTGCAGTCTAAGAAAAACTGCCGTCGTGGTGCTTTCTTTCAACATTTTGGAGAGGCCGTGCAGGAATGCAACGGTATTTTCTCAGTACTTGCGTCTATCCAAGATCTGAACTTTCTAAATCTTGATAATTACATAGTTTCTTGCAGGAATGTGTGACAACTGTGTTTCCAGTATTGAGCTCAAGGACATAGATGCTACCTGTATGATGATTCTACCATTTTAACACGGAACTACACATTCTTTAATTATAGCAAAAATAAATAAATAGAGATATTGTTTTTTGTGCGTGTGTGTTATCCTCTTGTTGATGATGGGTTATGTGACTTCTTGTTCAGACCATACAAAAATCATTGTTTCACTTCTGCAAGAAATGCAACAAAATGACCAAAGAGCTACATTGCTGCAGCTAGTGGATAAGTTCAAAACAAAGTGGAAACATTCAGGTAAATGTCCTCGACTAATACTTTTCTGATTCCAGTAAGTTGGTGAATTCTGTATTTTATGTTCTTTGCCTGGTAAATATTGCATCACACAAGAGTCTTAAAGTATCTCCTCTGAGCCGAGCTGACGCTACAATTGGGAATGCTCAAGCAGGTTGTTCAAATGAAGCAGTTAATCTTAAGAAGGAGGAAATTGAGCAGCTGATAGTTCAACTTATACTTGACCGTGTTTTGGTATGTGTATCTCCATTTTCGAATCTTATGTTGGTCGACAAATCACTCCTATTGGACTCTCTTTTTGTAACAGTTCATGGTAATGCTAAATGTCTATTTATATGTAAAAACTTCATAAGAACTATCATGACTAGGTTTACGAAAACCAGTCATAGCTGTGACCATGATGCTAAACATATTGAGCGCTATATTTTAATGTTGGAAATTATTAAATTACCTGAAAACATTTTTATGCTTTTAAACAATTGGTGCAACACATCTTTTGCTCTTTGCTTGTCTGCAGCCACTTGTTGCATCTCCAATGTGGTGAATTACCTATATAATGCCACTGCATCTCGCAATCTAAACATTGTAGTTTGAGCTGTTAAACATCTTTTTATTTTCCCCACCTGGATTGGCAACGATTGCTAAAATTCATCCTTTTCCCTCCCAGAAAGAAGAATTTCAGCATACTGCATATACAACCAATGCATATGTTGTCTTAGGACCACTGTGGAAGCCAGCATTGCAAGGTAAATGATTCCTTTTCTTGCAACAGTCCATTTTACTTTATCATCATTCCATGGAAGTCATTGAGTACATGTAAAGGCACACAGGGGGGGGGGGGGGGGGGGGGGGGGGGGGGGGGGGGGGGGGGGGGGGGGGGGGGGGGGGGGGGGGGGGGGGGGGGGGGGGGGGGGGGGGGGGGGGGGGGGGGGGGGGGGGGGGGGGGGGGGGGGGGGGGGGGGGGGGGGGGGGGGGGGGGGGGGGGGGGGGGGGGGGGGGGGGGGGGGGGGGGGGGGGGGGGGGGGGGGGGGGGGGGGGGGGGGGGGGGGGGGGGGGGGGGGGGGGGGGGGGGGGGGGGGGGGGGGGGGGGGGGGGGGGGGGGGGGGGGGGGGGGGGGGGGGGGGGGGGGGGGGGGGGGGGGGGGGGGGGGGGGGGGGGGGGGGGGGGGGGGGGGGGGGGGGGGGGGGGGGGGGGGGGGGGGGGGGGGGGGGGGGGGGGGGGGGGGGGGGGGGGGGGGGGGGGGGGGGGGGGGGGGGGGGGGGGGGGGGGGGGGGGGGGGGGGGGGGGGGGGGGGGGGGGGGGGGGGGGGGGGGGGGGGGGGGGGGGGGGGGGGGGGGGGGGGGGGGGGGGGGGGGGGGGGGGGGGGGGGGGGGGGGGGGGGGGGGGGGGGGGGGGGGGGGGGGGGGGGGGGGGGGGGGGGGGGGGGGGGGGGGGGGGGGGGGGGGGGGGGGGGGGGGGGGGGGGGGGGGGGGGGGGGGGGGGGGGGGGGGGGGGGGGGGGGGGGGGGGGGGGGGGGGGGGGGGGGGGGGGGGGGGGGGGGGGGGGGGGGGGGGGGGGGGGGGGGGGGGGGGGGGGGGGGGGGGGGGGGGGGGGGGGGGGGGGGGGGGGGGGGGGGGGGGGGGGGGGGGGGGGGGGGGGGGGGGGGGGGGGGGGGGGGGGGGGGGGGGGGGGGGGGGGGGGGGGGGGGGGGGGGGGGGGGGGGGGGGGGGGGGGGGGGGGGGGGGGGGGGGGGGGGGGGGGGGGGGGGGGGGGGGGGGGGGGGGGGGGGGGGGGGGGGGGGGGGGGGGGGGGGGGGGGGGGGGGGGGGGGGGGGGGGGGGGGGGGGGGGGGGGGGGGGGGGGGGGGGGGGGGGGGGGGGGGGGGGGGGGGGGGGGGGGGGGGGGGGGGGGGGGGGGGGGGGGGGGGGGGGGGGGGGGGGGGGGGGGGGGGGGGGGGGGGGGGGGGGGGGGGGGGGGGGGGGGGGGGGGGGGGGGGGGGGGGGGGGGGGGGGGGGGGGGGGGGGGGGGGGGGGGGGGGGGGGGGGGGGGGGGGGGGGGGGGGGGGGGGGGGGGGGGGGGGGGGGGGGGGGGGGGGGGGGGGGGGGGGGGGGGGGGGGGGGGGGGGGGGGGGGGGGGGGGGGGGGGGGGGGGGGGGGGGGGGGGGGGGGGGGGGGGGGGGGGGGGGGGGGGGGGGGGGGGGGTTTCCATACAGTATAAGGTTTATATTAGTCGGGCCTTCTAGTTTTGTATCCTCTGGCAGTATTTGTTAACTGAAACCCTGCATTCATGATTCAAACTTATAGTAACCTAATTCAAGAGAGTTGCATTTCTGCGCATTATGCCATTGTTCTTCCTGTTGTAGCTGAAACAAACTTTCCCAGTGGGCGCACCTCATTGTTTCTATCCTTATTCTCTGTACTAGGCTTATTTTTTATTTATCAGATCACTTGATGTTTCAGGCGGGAGAGTGTTTAAACAAACCATCCTAGAGTAGTTGAACGGAAGTAAGCAATATTAGCAAATGAGGACGAATGACTGACAACACGACAGTAGATTTTACTGAGCTGGTTACCAGGAAGATAAGACGGTGATCAAAAGGGCGTAGAAAGATGGAGCCTCTGCTCACACCAAATGGAGTGAAGCTGTAAAACCCTAGGAGGATTATGATAACGAAGCAGATGTGTTGGTGTGACTTGACTAGTTGTGGTTGGCTGAAATGACATTTTTTGTTGCCATTACCATTTTTCTGGCTCGAGAATATTGATTCTTTGAGAGAATATACTGCTGATCTGTAGTGCACCTGAATGTTTCATGCGAAAGGGATGAACTCCACATCTAAGGGTGTGAACACACAAAGACCGTGGCTTCCACTTTTTTAAAAAGAATTATAAGGCGTCCACATTTTGGTCTGAACATCGCTTCCTGGACCGTTTGATTGGTTGATTGGTTCGGCCGTGTGGTGTCGAGTGCACTGGATGAAAATCAACGTGGCTGGTGGTGTAGATTGGATTATGGATTTATGGGAGCTAAGAGCATCATCAAAGCGGACCCTCAAACCTTCACTATATGTTCGGACCACATTGTGTGGATCACTTTTACCATCCGAGTCCGGACCACATTGTCTGGATCATTTTTACCATCCGACGGGGGCCTGCATGTCTACTTAGCAATCCGGATCACTTTTACCATCCAACGGGGCTTGCATATGTCTACTTAGCAATCCGGACGTACGGATTCCGGTATTCAAGAGACAAATGTGCGGGAGCTAAAGAATGTTATGTTAGACTAGCATGGCATGGCTAAAGAATGTTAGGGCTAAAGGACATTTTGTTGCGTATGAAAGAGTGTTAGAAATAATCATTACCCTTTAAAATAAAGTGCTAAAGAATGTTATTCCTATTAATTTAATCATCTAAGCATGGCATAGCTCAGTCTTTCTAACATAAAGTATAAATCATGATCACCCTGGTGCCAAACCAAGCAACTGTATCATACTTTTTCTCGCTTCGGTTTTTTCAACTTCACTCAATACATAAGCGTGAGCCATGGACTTAGCACTTTGGATGATAAGGAGAATGATGATAGTGGTTTATAAGGGAAGACAAACATTTGAGAAAGTCTTGCATCAACTCGGCGGGTTGTTAGGCAATGTAGAGGCTTACAATCGATATTAATGCAAAGGGTATGGATTACCATGCAACGGATGCACTAGAGCTATAAGTGTATGGAAGCTCTCTATATGAAACTAAGTGATGTGCATTCAACTTGCTTGATCCTGAAGACCTCAAGCATTTGAGGAAGCTCGTCATAGGAATATACAAGCCAAGTTATATAATGTAAAAATCCCACTACTATATGAAAGCGACAAATCATGGAGACTCTCTATATGAAGAGCATGGTGCTACTTTGAAGCAAAGTGTGAAAAAATAATAGTAGTGTTGCCCCTCTCTCTTTTTCTCTCATTTTTTCTTTTCATTTTTTTTTCTTGTTGGGCTCTTTTGGCCTCTCTTTTTTATATCCTTACTGGTAAGGCCACCACTCTAATAATGACGATCACCACACTTTTATTTACTTACAACTCGATAAACTGAAAGAATATGATTCTATATGAATGCCTCTGCAGTGTACCAGGATGTGCAATGATCTAGCATAACATGTATAACAATAATGAACGGTGGCTTTGCCACAAAATACCATGTCAGCTCTATATGATCATGCAAAGCAATACGACAATGAATGCTCAAATCATGTAAATAGTAACCGTGGAAGTTGCATGACAATATATCTCGGAATGGCTATGGAAATGCCATAATAGGTAGGTATGGTGGTTATTCTGAGAAATTATATAGTAAGGCTTATGTGTGATAGAGCGTATCATATCACGAGATTTGGATGCACCAACGAAGTTTGCACCAAGTCTTGAGGTGAGAACGAGCAATGCACGACACCGAAGAGGGTAGGAAAATATGGAAGGGTGGAAGTGCTTATAGTCCACAAACTCACATTAGTCCTAAATAACTCAAGTACTTTTGTGGAAGTCTAGAAGCCCTTGAAGCAGAGTATCCATCACGCGCCCCCGAGTTGGACAACACAAAGGATCTCAATCAAGGATAAATTATGCTCCAACTTCCTGGCCATGCCATGACCGACATTTTTTATGGGGAACGTTGCATGAAAAACAAAAAAAATTCCTACGAAACACCCAAGATCTATTCTATGGAGATGCTAGCAATGAGAGGGGGAGTGTCTACATACCCTTGTCGACCGAAAGCGTCAACGATCTAGAGATCGTGGTTGGCGTAGTCGTACTCCTTCGGGATCCAATCCGATCCGAGCACCGAACGAACAACACCTCTGAGATGTGCACACGTACGGCTCGGTGACGTCTCTGCCTTCTTGATCTAGCAAGGGAGGGTGGAGAAGTATATGGGATCAAGGCCAGCATGACGACGTGGTGGTGGTGATTGCAGCGGAACTCCAGAAGGAGTTCGCTAAGCAGCTGCACGGAGGAGGAGGATGATATGGGAGAGGGGGGCGGCCAAGGGTTGAAGGATGCAGCCCCCTGCGCCTCCCCACTATTTATAGGGGTGAGGGAGGGGGCGGCCAGCCCTAGCCCCTCCTCCAAGGGAGGGGGCAGTGGCCCAAGGGGTTGGCTTGCCCCCAAGCCAAGGAGGGTGCCCCCTTTAGGGTTTCCCCCAACCCTACCCGCATGGGCCCTTGGGGAGAGGCTGGTGCGCCTGGCCCAAGCAGGCCAACCCCCCTTATAGCCCATGTGGGTCCCTGGGGCAGATGCCCCCCAGTGGACCCCAGAACCATTCAGTGCCTCCGGTACACTGCCGGCATACCCTCGAACTTTTTCGGTGCTCAAAATATGACTTCCCATATATAAATATTTACCTCCGGACCATTTCGGAGCTCTCGTGATATCTCGAATCCCCTCGACTCCGAACTACTTTTGGACTTCACCATATGAATATCGCAATACTACCCTAGCGTTACCGAATGTTAAGTGTGTGATCCTACGGGTTCGAGAACATGCAGACATGACCGAGCCCCATTTCCGATCAATAATCAATAGAAGGACCTGGATGCCCATATTGACTCCCACATGTTCAGCGAAGATCTTTATCGGTTGAACCATGATGGCGAAGATTCAATTAATCCTATATACAATTCCCTTTGTCCGACGATATGTTACTTGCCCGAGATTCGATCGTCGGTATCTCCATACCTAGTTCAATCTTGTTACCGACAAGTCTCTTTACTCATTCCGTAATACAAGATCCCATGACTAAACTCATTAGTCACATACTTGCAAGCTATTCATGATGTCGTATTACCGAGAGGGCCCAGCGATATCTCTCCGCCACACGAAGCGACAAATCCCAGTCTCGATCTATGCAAACCAACAAACACTTTCTGAGATACCTGTAGAGCACCTTTATGATCACCCAGTTACAAAGTGACGTTTGATAACTCACAAAGTATTCTTCCAGCATTCAGGAGTGGCACGATCTCATGGTCTAAGGAACAGATACTTGACATGAAGAAAGTTGTAGCAAATAAACTAAGTGACACGATCTGATGCTAAGCTTACGGTTGGGACTGTCCATCACATCATTCTCCCAATGATGTGATCCCGTTATGAAATGACAACCCATGTCTATGGTTAGGAAACCTTAACCATCTTTGATCAACGAGCTAGTCTAGTAGAGGCTCACTAGGGGCACGGTGTTGTTTATGAATCCACACATGTATTTAAGTTTCCGGTCAATACAATTCTAGCATGGATAATAAACATTTATCATGAACGGGGAAATATGATAATAGCTTCTTTATTATTGCTTCTAGGGCATATTTCCAACAATTTTAATAAATAGGACAACACGAACCTTAGCATCGATATTTTTACTAACCAATGATTATCAACTAGTAAACCTTCATACTATAACCTTAATATCGTTAATCACATGCATCATATTCAGTGATCTACATGCAAGTTTTTATTATACCACCGTTATATACCTATTATTTTTGTATTAAATATATAGCTCATGCAAATTACCACTTCCTATTTAACTCTCAAAAAGATATAAGTAAAGCAAGAGAGTGCAAAAAAAAATCTATAAAATATTTCTCGCCGTGCTCAGAAGATATAAGTGAAGAACATAGATCATTCTATAAATTTAAGATGAATGTGTGTCTCTCCTAAAAGGTGCAATCATGAAACAATTATTGTGTAAATAAGCAAACAAACCTAAGAAAAGCAAAATACGCTCCAAGCAAAACACATATCATGTGACGAATAAAAATATAGCTCCGAGTGATATTGCTGATATATTGAAGGTGAAAGAGGGGATGCCTTCCAGGGCATCCCCAAGCTTAGATGCTTGGATTTTCCTTGAATATTACCTTGGAATGCCTTGGGCATCCCCAATATTTGGGTCTTGCCGCTCCTTATCTTATTGCATCGTCATCTCACCCAAAACTTGAAAACTTCGACCACACAAAATTCAACAAAACCTCATGGGATCCATTAGTATAATAAAATAAATCATTAACTTAGGTACTGTCATAAGTAGATTCATAATTGTTTTTACATAATACCTATTGTCGTGGACTTAACACGGCAGATGCCCTAGCGAAAGGACTTAGGTGTGGAGCCATCGCAGCTAGGTTAGCTTGAAGGGGTTAATCGGGACAAAGGACACAGAGAGGTTATACTGGTTCGGCCCCTCGCAACGAGGTAAAGGCTTACTCCAGTTTGGGGTTGTATTGCTTGGGTTTCGATTACCAGGGAGCGAATACGCTTGACCTAGTTCTCGATCTCTTGTTTCTCGCCTTAACCCGCCGCCGGGTCACCCCTTTATATACACAGGTTGATGCCCGGCGGCTTACAGAGTCCCGGCCGGCTCATACACGTCGTGTCCGGCTCGGTGACTAACTAAACTTGCCTTATAATACAAGTTAAACATATGGCGGTTCATCCTCGCTTACTTCATAACCCGCCATCTTCATCTTTAAGTCGGCAGTGGTATGACCCGGCCCCTCCTGGGCGGGTCATACCCAATAGTTGTATCCCCAACATTAGGCCCCAGGTTGATTTGAACTTGTTCACATCAATCTTCAGTACTTGACTTAGCAGAATCTTCCATCATCAATTTTATGAACTTGTGCTAACCCGCCATGAGGTCAGCTCACAGATTTATGTTAACCCACCATGACATCATCCCGCATTAACTTCACACGAAACCGAGAATATATCATCATATCTTTATATTTTAATGGACCTCCCGAAAATCGAGGCGTCCGTGCAGCCACATAATCAGTTTTTGGCCTCCTCGATACCCGCGCATGCCATCTATCCATTGCCTTATAAATAGGGACAGGAGTCCTTTTCATTTCCCCCCTTGCCTCCTCGTCTTCGTCTTCCTCCTCGCAACGCCCACGCGCTCCCGAGCTCCACCGCCGTCGTCCTCCATCTTCTGCCTCAACTCTGGCCGCTGCATCAACCTGAACGGACCAGAGCACAGCGGCGCCTCTCTGCTGTTCATCAGCACCTCCAGGTACCTGTCTTAACTTATATCAGATCTGCGTTTAGGGTTTCTGTGTTCATCAAAGTTCTTCGCTGTTCCTCCACTTCCTCTTTTAGATTGCACAACCAGATCTGAACTTGGCGTCAAAGTTATGCGGAAATCATTTTAGCATTCATTTCAATAGCAGAAGATACCCCCTCTATAACAGATCTCATCTGAGCACACAAACTTTGCTGCTGCCGCCACCTTAGGTTTAGAATTTATTTTGTTTTCTAAAACTGCTATATATCCAAAATTATAGCACCAGCCTGTGGAATCTGTTTGTCATCACTTAGCAAATCCTCACTCATAGATCTGAACCATGACAACTGTTCGGGCGGCTTAATTGATAAACCGTAACCCACCATGTACCATTAGTCCCCTTTTTAAGCCGCCAATATACATACCCGCATAACTCAGTATTATCTTCCGGCTTAACATGTTGGCTCTTTATAACACTTACTTTTGAATCAATGGCCGGCTTAACAGTATAATCTTAAACCGGCAATATTTCCTTTTTAGATCTTCTCAAAAATGACCAAGACTGTCACCTCCTGCAACTGGGTCGCTTCCCGGGTTACCGAACAAACGTTGAACGAGCATGTTCAAGTAGGATTTTTAGCCGCAAAGAACATCATTCATTGGAGAGCCCCAGGAACAGAAACCGTCCCCGAACCCAAGGAGGGCGAAGTGGTCGTCTTCACTGATGATATGCTCCGAGGGTTCACTCCGCCCGGCTCAAAATTTTTCTGTGACGTATTGCACTTTTTCCAACTCCATCCTCAAGACATCGGCCCCAATTCTGTCACAAACATTTGCAATTTTCAAGTATTTTGCGAAGTATACCTTCAACAGGAGCCCACTGTAGAACTATTCAGAGAGTTCTATTATTTAAACCGCCAGACTGAATTTACGGACGGGCCGAGCCTAGAATTAGGCGGTATTTCAATTCAGAGGCGGAAAGACGCCACCTTCCCAGCCGCCAAACTATCCAGTCACCCAAAGGACTGGAACCAAACCTGGTTTTACTGTCAAGACACCTCTCCAGAAGGGGAAAACCCACTGCCGGGTTATCATGAGAGCCGACTCAGCAACAGGCACCCCCTCCCCGATCGGATCAGCACAGCCGAACGGGCCAAATATATGCCCATCTTTTCGAAGATTAGAGCCTTAATGGCCAACGGCTTGACCGGAATCGATCTGGTTCGATGCTGGGTCGCCTGGAGAGTTTTGACTTTAAGCCGCCGCCCCGGCTTGATGTGCGAATACACCGGCGACTTAAAGGATCCACAACGCCACTGTCAGATTCAGCTAACTGATGATGACATCAATGATATGACCAAGTCTCTGCTGAATGAAAGCTTGGCAGATTGCAACAAAACTGGGCTGAATCCTTTTTGCACTCTCAACAAGTCGCCAACTGTAAGCTTTTAAACAATTTCCAATTGAATTATATCCTCACTTAAATTGCCCTCTTATACTCATTTGATTTTTGCAGGCCGATTCACCTTTTTGGAATAGGAAGCTGCAGGATAAATAGGTCAAGAAGACCCGGACGAAGAATAAGGCTCATAAAAAGCCTGCCAAGAAGAAGACCAACACCTCCGAGCTGTTTGACTTGGATGACATTGAGTCGGAGGTAGAACTTGACTCCCTTGGCTCATTTTTTGTACATCTTATTGACAATGATCACTATCAGGATGACGCGGAAGGCAACCACGCAGATGGCGAAGAGGTAACTATCCTTTCCTCCGACTCAGAACCTCTGTCAAGATAGAAAGTTCGTCAAGCGAGCCGGAAAGTAAGGTTTTCTCATCCTTTAGCTTATTTGGATCCCAACTTTATTTTGAAGAAGCAGCAACATGAAGCTCGCCGCACGACCCGGAATAGTGGCGGTGGGATTCTCTCCTCCGGCTTACCAAATACACCAGCTCCTCGCAAGCGCCGTCCAGAGGTTTCACAGATTTCCGACTTAGCTTATCCCAAGGCGGGTCTTTTTTGACAGCCTCTTAACGCTTCCGACTCAAATTACCAGGGAACATCTCATTCCTCCTCCGGCGACTCAACTGGGACCCAAATCCCAATCTTCAAGACCGTGCCTGGGTGAGAATGTTAAGTCTATCTGCTTTCAATCATGCACTTAATTGTCGTATTAACCCTGTCTTGTGCTTCGTTTTCAGCGCTATGGCAAAGCCCAACAAGAAGCTGAAGGTGATCAAAGCAGCTGAAGACTCCAATCTCAATGAACCGAAAAAGCAAACAATAGAAACTTCTCACCAAGCTGCCGAGGCCACAGTTGATGACCCGCCACCAGACGAGCACGACATCACCATAGACAATATGGATGTTGAACCGGCCATCACTAAGCCGCCAAGTCCCATCAAGCCTACTGAAGAGAAGACCGACGATGTCGTCATTATTGGGCTTGGTTACACGGCGCCGGGCAACCCCACTGTCTGGTCAAAGCACTGTGCTAAGGAAGAATTATCCGTTGCTGACAAAGGCAAGTGGTCAGTGAATTTAGAGAGCTACACCCAATACAGCACTCAAGAGATCCACTCTGGCTATCTGAACCGCCTTCATACAAGCCGTGACTTCGAGGCCGGCTTAGTCAATCTTATGAAGGAACGTTTTGAGGTAAACGCTCCTCTTCATATAAGTATGCTTCTGTCAGCCGCCAAGTCTACTGGATATGATATAATTGAATATGCTGTAGACTTTAGATAGCCTTATATATCAAGATCAAAATGAGTAGCCCCCAAGGGCCGGCTTAAACTGAAAAGTTAAGCCAGGACTTCAAATAGTAGTAATCAATTTCGCACTTGTAGCCCCCAAGGGCCGGCTTAATCAGCATGGATAAGCCGGGACTGATCACCATAACTGTGAACAAAATCCAAATATGTAGCCCCCATGAGTTGGCTATAGTCATAACAGTTTAGCCGGGTCATCATAGAATTGTCTTCAAAAAAGAGCAATGTGCATTAGCCCCCAAGTGCCAAGTGAAATACTTGTATTGTGCTTGGGACTTCAAATAAGATGATTATTATACAACCTATCTATTATATTTGCAGGCTGAGCTAAACATGAAAGAATCCCAAATTGCTGGTCTTCGCCAGAACATCTCCACTCAACAAACTGCAACTTCCCAGGCTCAGACAGAATTGAAAACCTCCTTGGAAGAGATGGAGAAATTGAAGAAGGACTTCAAAGCTGACAGGAATAGCTGGGATACTGAGAAGGCAGCTCTATTAAAAAGAGCGGAAGAAGCTGAAGCCGCCCTTAAACTGGTGGCTGAAGAATTGTCCGGCTTAAAAGTCCAGATCAATAACATGACAGCTACCATCTTTGGTAAGCAATACTGTTTTTCAACTATGCCTTCTCAACATATACAAATCCTTATCGGTTTATCAATCACATTTGTTGACGCAGGCCCCAGAAGCTCCAACCTTGGGCAAGACATGCGCAAAAAACTCAAAGCTGCGTACACCTTGGTGGAACAGTTATATACTGGCGCTCAACGGGTCATATCCGTTGCCTCGCATAAAAAGCAACCTCCTTCACTTATCAAAGAAGTATTGGAGAAACTTTCAGTGATGCCCCAAAGAATTGATGATTTGAAGCGATCAGCGGCGAGAGCCGGCGCCATTACCGCCCTGAGCCGGGCAAAAGCCTGGCAAGCAGATCTTGATCCAGAAGAATTGGCCAATGGCTGCCCAAGCGTGAATGAAGACGGGTCTCCCTTCAGTGCTTTGGACTTTTCCCAAATAGCAAGGGGAATGCGTCCATTAGCAAGCAAGCTGGCTGAAAAGACGGACCTATCCTAGTACCAGGCGGTTTATGATGCTGAAAAGAAGAAGGTAAAAGCGCCGGTTCATGAAGCCCAGGACCTTATTCCGCCAATTCGTAAGCGCACCTTTGCCCCTGATATTGACCCGTCAACACTTATTGATGATGAGGCTGTGTTCAAAGCTTTAACTGGGATCGATTGGGCCACATCTGACTTCCAGCCAATGGGTGAAGATGAAGAAGAAGAACCGATGCAAGATGACCCGGAATCCTCCACCCGCCAAGGTCAAGACCATTAATCCAAGGGCCGGCTTAACATTTGCGACATGAGATGGTGTATGCTCCAAAACACTTAATTCTTATGGGCCGCTCGATGCCCTTGTAATAGGATAGCTTGAAAACAATGATCTGCCATGCCATCGTGCATGTTGATTTGCATAACACTTTTGAGCCGTCGATCTGATGTTTGAAGATTTTCCACTTATGCTTATAATGTCATAAATTATGCATACCATGTTTATCATTTTCCCTGCACACAAGCAGATAACAAGTGCCCTGGCGGTTTACCCCAGGGTGGGTCACAATGCCCCATATAAAATCCACTGGTGACTGTCGATAACCAGGGCGGGTTTATCAAAACCGCATATAATCATAACAAAGTAAATATCATACATGTGATATTTGTTCATACTGCCGGCTTACACGACACATGCAGTAAGGGTAACAGCCCAAAGACTCAGAGCGCAGTGCCCTGTGCAATTTATTCATACTACCGGCTTACAACGCCATATGCAGCAAGGGTAACATCCCAAAGACTTAGAGCGCATAACTCCAAGCCCATAATCAAAACTTACTGGCGACTTATCGTCCAAAGCCAGGCCGGGTTATCAAAACCCCGGATAAATTCAAATATGAATTATCAGGATGAAGGCAACATGGCCCAAACCAATTTTAAACCATATATCAACATGGTACACAATATGAACCCAAAAATGTTCAAAGCGAATTCAAATGAAGAAAACAAGGCCTTCAAAGGCTGCCAAGCCTCAACATCAAGTGCTATTCAAGGGCCGCACAGCCACTGAGTTAAACCTTTATTCAAACCTGTAAGCCGGGCCTCACATGACCAATCACCGTTTTAACTTTGACAAGTTCAGGGTCTTTATAAGATTGACTGTCAAGAGTTCGGCGAGTCATTCCAGGATTACCTGGTTGGAGTGGCAGGCATACAAAGGCAGGATAACCCGGATTTTTGCTGAATACACCTGGCGTCCAAGCCAATCAAAAGGGTAAATAAGGCTATGTTCATTAAACAGGAAGCCCCAAGTGATTTTTTCAACAAGCCATCAAGGCAGGTTACCTATGTTTGAACTGTCCATTATAACAAGTTCTCTTTGGTAACCTTTTTAACTCTAGGAAAAAATCCCAAGTTATTCACAACCAGGCGTATGAGTCGGATCGAAGGGTAGTCATAGCTATGCTCAATGAGCAGGAAGCCCCCAAGTCATATTTTGTAACAAGGCGTTCAAGCCGGATCAAGAGGGTAGTCATAGCTATGCTCAATAAGCAGGAAGCCCCCAAGTGATCTTATGAACTGACAATAAAGACTCAGATACTCAGAAATGAAATGACAGAGGCCCTGAATTATCAAGGATGCCGGCTTTATTATACTTGATCATAATATATACAAGGATAAAAATATGTACAATACAAGAGCCGGTGGCTCAGGTGTAATAAGGCCGAAGATGAGCAATGTTCCACGGTCGGCGGGTCTCCTCCTCAGACTTGCGTGAGTCCTTGTGCTCTCGAACATCAATGAGGTAGTATGATTCGTTGTTCAGGTTTTTGCTGACCACAAAGGGCCCTTCCCAAGGTGGGGATAACTTATGCATGTCTGTTTGATCCTGGATGAGCCGGAGCACCAAGTCATCTTCTTGAAAGGTTTGAGATTTAACCCGGCGGCTATGATAACGACGCATATCTTGCTGGTAAATCGCCGAACGAGCCGCCGCAAGGTCACGCTCCTCATCCAGAAGGTCAAGAGCATCCTGACGTGCTTTTTCATTATTAGCTTCAACATAAGCCGCCACACGGGGCGAGTCGTGACAGATGTCACTTGGGAGAACCACCTCTGCTCCGTAAATCATGAAGAAAGGCGTGTAACCCGTAGATCTGTTGGGGGTGGTATTGATACTCCAAAGCACTGAAGGTAACTCCTCAACCCAACAACCCGACGTCCTCTGCAAAGGGACCATAAGCCGGGGCTTTATGCCTCTCAAGATTTCTTTATTGGCTCTTTCAGCTTGGCCATTGGACTGGGGGTGAGCCACTGATGACACATCAAGACGAATATGCTCTCGTTGACAAAATTCTTTCATAGCACCTTTAGACAAATTAGTGCCATTATCAGTGATGATGCTGTGAGGGTATCCAAAACAGAAAATCACCTTTTTGATGAATTGAATCGCCGTCGCCGCGTCACACTTACTGACTGGCTCTGCCTCAACCCACTTTGTAAACTTGTCAACTGCCACCAAAAGGTGGGTCGTTTTATCCTTGGATCTTTTAAAAGGCCCAACCATATCTAGCCCCCAGACTACAAATGGCCAAGTAATTGGAATCATCATCAATTCTTGAGCCAGCACATGAGCTCGTCTTGAAAATTTCTAACAACCATCACATTTACTAACCAAATCCTCTGCATCAGCATGAGCCGTCAGCCAATAAAACCCATGAGGAAAAGCCTTTGCCACGAGAGATTTAGAGCCGGCATGATGGCAACAATCTCCTTCATGAATCTCTCGTAGAATCTCACAACCTTCCTCGGGAGAAACACAACGTTGAAACACCCCTGTGACACTGCATTGGTGCAACTCTCCATTGACAATAGTCATTGACTTAGACCGCCGGGTTCTCTGCTTGGCCAAAGTTTCATCTTCAGGTAACTCGCCCCGGGTCATATAAACCAAATATGGAACTGTCCAATCAGGAATAGCATGAAGAGCCGCCACCAACTATGCCTCCGGGTCAGGAATAGCAAGATCTTCCTCCGTAGGCAATTTAACTGAAGGATTATGCAGAATATCAAGGAAAACATTAGGTGGTACCGGCTTACGCTGGGACCCTAGACGGCTTAAGGCATCAGCCACCTCATTTTTCCTGCGGTCAACATGTTCCACTTGATAACCTTTGAAATGACCAGCAATGGCATCAACCTCTCAGCGATAAGCCGCCATGAGTGGATCTTTGGAATCCCAAGTGCCTGAAACTTGCCGAGCCACCAAACCTGAGTCGCCAAAACACCTCACCCGGCTTAAATTCATCTCTTTAGCCATCCGAAGACCATGGAGCAAGGCCTCATACTCAGCTGCATTGTTAGTACAAGGGAACATCAACCTTAAAACATAGCAAAATTTATCACCTCGTGGGGAAGTCAAAATAACTCCAGCCCCCGAGCCTTCTAGCTGCCTGGATCCATCAAAGTGAATAGTCCAATATGTGCTATCCGGCTTCTCCTCAGGCATCTGCAACTCGGTCCAGTCATTAATAAAATCCACAAGTGCTTGAGACTTGATAGTTGTCCGAGGCACATACTTTAAACCACGGGGTCCAAGCTCAATGGCCCACTTGGCTACCCGTCCTATGGCTTCTCTGTTTTGAATAATATCCCCTAAGGGAGCAGAACTGACCACAGTGATGGGATGACCGAAGAAATACTGCTTCAATTTACGACTAGCCATGAACACCCCATAAACCAGCTTCTGCCAATGTGGGTATCTCTGCTTAGATTCAATGAGTACCTCACTGACATAGTAAACCGGCCGCTGAACCGGATACTCCTTGCCTGATTCCTTCCTTTCCACAACAATTGCCACACTGACGGCTCGGCAATTAGCAGCCACATATAACAGTAAGGGCTCCTTATCAATAGGAGCAGCAAGGTTTGGCGGCTCAGCCAGTTGCTTTTTCAATGCCTCAAACGCCTGATCAGCAGCATCACTCCAGACAAAGTGATCTATCTTCTTCATCATCTGGTACAGAGGGATAGCCTTTTCACCCAAACGGCTTATGAACCGGCTTAAGGCCGCAATATGACCCGCCAGACGCTGGACGTCATTAATACACAGTGGTTTAGCCAAAGAAGTGATAGCCTTGATTTTCTCCGAGTTAGCTTCAATGCCTCTTTCAGAAACCAAAAAACCCAAAAGCTTGCCTGCTGGCACACCAAAGACACACTTGGCCGGGTTAAGCATCGTCTTGTAGACCCAAAGATTATCAAAGGTCTCTTTCAAACCACCTATCAAAGTCTCCTTCTTCCTTGATTTCACAACAATATCATCCACATAAGCATGAAGATTGCGTCCAATCTGGTCATGGAGGCAATTCTGAACACACCGCTGATAAGTCGCCTGGGCACTCTTGAGCCCAAAAGGCATAGACACATAGCAGAAGGCTCCAAAGGGAGTGATGAAAGTTGTCTTCTCTTGGTCCTTAACTGCCATTTTGATCTGATGATAACCAGAATAAGCATCCAAAAAACTCAAACGCTCACAACCCGCCATAGCATCAATGATCTGATCAATACGGGGGAGAGCAAAAGGATCAGCCGGACAGGCTTTATTAAGGTCTGTGTAATCCACACACATACGCCAAGTGCCATTCTTCTTAAGTACCAGCACCGGGTTAGCCAACCACTCAGGATGAAAAACTTCAACGATAAACCCGTCCGCCGAGAGCTGGGCCACTTCTTCACCAATGGCTTTGCGCCTCTCTTCATTAAAACGACGAAGGAATTTCTTGACCGGTTTAAAATTTGGATCAACATTAAGAGTGTGCTCAACGAGTTCCCTCGGTGCACCTGGCATGTCAGAAGGTTTCCATGCAAAGATGTCCCGGTTCTCACGGATGAACTCGATGAGCGCGCTTTCCTATTTTGGATCCATATTAGCACTGATACTGAATTGCTTGGACGAGTCGCCAGGAACAAAGTCAACCAGCTTAGTGTCATCCGCCGACTTAAACTTCAACAAAGGGTCATGCTTTGTGGTTGGCTTGTTCAAAGGTGTCATATCTGCCGGGTCGACATTATCTTTGTAAAACTTTAACTCCTCTGTTGCACAAACAGACTCAGCATAAGCAGCATCGCCCTCTTCACACTCCAAGGCTATCTTCATGTTCCCATGCACTGTGATGGTGCCCTTACGACCCGGCATCTTAAGCTGCAGATAAACATAACAAGGTCTTGCCATAAACTTAGCATAAGCCGACCACCCAAACAAGGCGTGATAAGGGCTCTTGATCTTGACCACCTCAAAAGTCAATGTCTCAGCTCTGTAATCATGATCATCACCGAAAGCCACTTCCAAAGCTATCTTGCCCACCGGATACGCCGACTTACCAGGCACCACGCCAGGAAAAACAGTATTAGACGGCTTAAGATCCTTGTCAGTCAAATTCATACGACGGAAAGTAAAGGATATTGATGCTGCTGCCTCCATCCATGAGCACCTTAGTAAACTTGTACCCCCCAACCCGAGGCGCGACCACCAAAGCCAACTGACCCAGATTATCAACCCGGGGCGGGTGATCCTCATGGCTCCAGACAATAGGATGTTCAGACCATCGCAATAACGAGGGACCGCCGGTTCAACCGCGTTCACTGCCCTTTTATGAACCTTCTGGTCTCGTTTGCACAAACTTGTGGTGAACACATGATACTGCCCACTATTCAGCTGCTTCGGATTACTCTGATAACCAGACTGCTGCTGCTGATTACCTTGACCAGATTACTGATTAAAACCACCTTGATTGCGTTGGCCCTGAAAACCAGAGCTTGAACCGCCGCCTCCAAAGCCAGGTCCATGAGAGCCGGATCCTGAGCCACCATTCAGGCCATGATTATTCTGGAAGAAACTAGAATTTATATACTCCCTCATGATGAAACAGTCTTTCCACAGATGGCTGGTCGGCTTATCTTGCGTACCGTGCTTCGGACAAGGCTGATTCATCATCGCCCCAAGGTTGAACTTTGGCCCACCAAACCGGGGTGTTGACGCTTTCCCTTTACGACCCTGATTATTATTCTGCGCGTTGGTATTAGCCACAAAGTCTGAATTATTATCAGCCTTGCGCTTACCGTTGTTACCTTGACCCGTCGTATGATGCTGCCCCTTGGCATTGCCGTTCTTCTTCCCCTTGCCAGCCTTCTCCTCATCAGACTTAGGGTCCTTCGTACTATCAGAGTCGGCATATTTGACAAGAGCCGCCATGAGCTCCCCCATATCATTGCAGTGGCGCTTAAGCCGCCCCAGCTTCTGCTTAAGGGGAAGGAACCGACAATTCTTCTCCAACATCAGAACTGCTGACCCGGCATTGATGCTATCCGATGAGTGTATAATGGCTGAAATCCGGCGCACCCAATTGGTTGTTGACTCGCCCTCACTTTGGACGCAAGAGTCTAAATCCAGAATCGACATAGGCTACTTGCACGTGTCCTTAAATTTTTGGATAAACCGCGCGTCAACTCCGCCCATGACCTAACGGAGTTAGCGGGCAATCCTTTCAACCAAGTACGAGCCGGCCCATCTAACATCATGGTGAAGTACTTAGCACATGCAACATCACTAACATCCAACATCTCCATGGCATCTCATAGCTCTCAATCCATGCCTCTGAGGGCTGATCCGCCGTGTAATTAGGCACCTTACGGGGCCCCTTAAAATCCTTGGGCAGGCGTTCATTACGTAGAGCCGACACCAGACATGGTATACCAAGGGTTCTAGAGGTCACTCCTACCTCCACAGACACCGATGGGTAAACCGGAGATTGCTGTTGAGTCGCCAACTGAGCGGCCAGCTCTGCCTCTCGACGTGCCTTGCCCTGATCCACCAAAGCCTGGGCATTATTATCCGCTCGCGACGGGTCATGCCCTGGTTACGTTGCCGCTCACTGCTTGAAACTGCTAGCGAATCAATATGCCTGCTATAACTCCGGCTTGGACGCGGGGTTGAATGAATCGGCTCACGACTGTATGAATAAGCTGCCTGCTGAGCCACCGCTGGCTGAAGAAGCTCTCCGGCTCTCCGTATCTCCATCGCGGCTGATGACTCGCCTTCCACCAGGAGAGCCGCCAATCGCGTAGCCGCGGCGATCATATTGTCCAGAGGGTTAGAATAATGACCCGGCGGTGTCAGAACATGCTGAGGCGGAGTCAAATTCAAATGAGGCGGGTCCGCAGCGCGTGGCTGAACCGGTGCTCCGGTCATGGGTGTCTCAACAACCCGGTTTACCACGGGCGGGTCACTGGTCCCTGCCCCAGGCGTGTTAAAAAGGTTCCTAGCCTCAAACTCCGTGGGTAGACGGGTCTGGTGCCTCCTCCTCATGATGGCGTTCGAAGCGTTCTGATCCAAGGTAAGCCGGAAAGACTCTGCCTGAATGTGCTGTGCCTAAGCGTCCAAAGAAGCTTGTTCCGTTGCCATCCAAGCATTCTCAGCAGCAAGTTCTTCCTTGGCTTGAGCTATCTCATCTCGCAGCTTCGCGACATCCACTTTGTGCTGCTCTTGATTCTCCGGGGTTACCTCCGCCCCATCAAAGTCGCCAAAGCATCCAACAGCTCGGTTAGAACCTGAGCCAGCGGGCGGGCAGAGCCACTAGCTCCAGCTGTTGCCGCAACCGTTGAACTAGAGGTCATAGCCGCAACAGTTATTGAATTGAGTGCCAACTGTGTGCCGGCCATGAAGATCATGACCCGGTTTGGCGGTTCATAGGGGTCCGGAATACTGTCGCCATTGGAACAACCCCCAAGCCGGCCGTCTTGCAGTTGATACATTGAGTTGGTCTCATCGGTTGACGACTCATCATCAGAGTAGATGTCCGTCTCACCACCAGACATAGATCCTTCCTCAAATTCCGCCCCATGGATGAAACCAACAAAGGCGTGCTTCACAGCGGGTTGAACCTTGGCGGGTCGCGCGCGCTGAGCCGTCTCGACGATGTCGGTGCAGGTGTCCGGCTCAGGCATCGACTCGCCGATCTTGCCGATGAAGACGTGGATTCTGCCGAAGGGGACCCGGTACCCGTACTAAATTGAGCCGGCCTTGGGGCCCCAGCCAGCGTCGTTGATTTAGAGCTTGCCGCGACGACTCTTGGTCATCCGGCCCATGGCGTATCCCTTGATCCCTGCGAAGTTGCCCTTCAAGAACTTGAAACCACCGTGCGCTGGCCCCATGGTGGGCACCAACTGTCGTGGACTTAACACGGCAGTTGCCCTAGCGAAAGGACTTAGGTGTGGAGCCATCGCAACTAAGTTAGCTTAAAGGGGTTAATCGGGACAAAGGACACAGAGAGTTTATACTGGTTCGGCCCCTCGCAACGAGGTAAAGGCTTACTCCAGTTTGGGGTTGTATTGCTTGGGTTTCGATTACCAGGGAGCGAATACGCTTGACCTAGTTCTCGATCTCTTGTTTCTTGCCTTAACCCGCCGCCGGGTCACCCCTTCATATACACAGGTTGATGCCCGGCGGCTTACAGAGTCCCGGCCGGCTCATACACAACGTGTCCGTCTTGGCGACTAACTAAACTTGCCTTACAATACAAGTTAAACATATGGCGGTTCATCCTCTTGGGCCTCAAGTCGCCTCTGGGTCTTGGGCCTTCAATAGGCTTGCTTCATAACCCGCCATCTTCATCTTTAAGTTGCCAGTGGTATGACCCGGCCCCTCCTGGGCGGGTCATACCCAATAGTTGTATCCCCAACACCTATTGTATTTTATCATCTCTATAGCTTATACCCCCTGATACAATCCATAGAAACATTAGAATAAGCACACTATGAAATAAAAACAAAATCTGTCTAAAACAGAACAATATGTAATTATGGAATTTTTTGTCATACTTCTGTAACTCCACAAATTATGAAATTATCACTGTTTTAAGCAATGAGCTCATGGCACATAAGCAAATCCTTGCTTCCCTCTGTGAGGGCCTATCTATTTATTTTTCATGTTGAGTCAATTCCATCTGTCATGGCTCTCCACCCCACCACCACCCACCTAGGCGACTCCACTAGCGTCTCCCATGGCGATCTCCACTTCGAGCCAAGATCTCCAGCGGCGGCTCCCATGGATCCCCTCCTGGATCCATCCTCCTTTGCCCATGATCTAGATTTCTCCCCGGGTGCATCCATCCGGGCCAAGGTTTGTGAATTATACTCTACGACAGTTTACCCTAGCACCTCTTCCTCCTGGTTCCTTCTGGTGGCATCATTTGGCAGATCTACTTTCCGTTTAGATGATTTGAATGTTAGTATTGCCTTGTCTTCATGTATTGGTGCGGATCACAATGTGTTCCAAGTTAAACAGATTCGTGGCAGTGTTTTCTTGTTCTCGGTATGTTCTAAAGCAGTTAGATATTTGATTATTAAGAAAAGATCTTTCTCCTGCCGGGCCTTCTTGGTTTATTTCCATCTTTGGGGTAATGGCAGTCCGAATTGGCAACATGAAGAATCTCTATGGTATATTAAATAAGATCGATCATGGACTCAAGTTTCTTATTAGAAGAAATCCAAAAAAGAGGGCAGGCAATCATGCATAAACACTCATGACCAACATATACCAGGTACCATACCCCCAATGATGAAAATCCTCGTTCTAACACCTATGCAGAATCACATTACATGCGGGGTATTCTCTCTGGGGCAAATTCTATTCCCATCGGCCATCGCCCTAGCAATCCGATCACCCAATAGGATGATCCACTCATTTCGGGCCAAATTCAAAATTCAAACAATATGATCAGGCCGACCTCTACCGCTCAACCTGGGCCGTAGTCTAAACAGGTTTGGCAGCCCATACCTAGTCGGGTGGATGATTGTACTACCCAGGAGCCCGCTAACGATACAAATTCCAGTGTATATCCAGGCACACGCTCGGCGAGATTTTTCTGTAATAGATGCCTAAGCAGTGGACACTTATCGAAGGATTGTACCAACAATATTCACTGCAAATCCTGCTTCCCTTATAACCACATTGCCAAATCATGCTTATCCCTTTGTAACAAGAAAATTTACAAGGTTAAAGCTCACGTGCTGCCTGCAACAACCTCTGCCAACACCCCGTTCGATGCCGCCGCTACGCCTTCTCCCCTACCCTGCTCCTCGCATGCATCGCCAGCAGCACCACAACACCACCACCTCCCATCCATGGCGAACTACCCATGCAACCCCACTCCACACCTCCCATCTGGCACCCATGTCATCCCGCCCAGCCCCCTCCGCATGCAGCGTGGATATGTGGTACTCGGAGGAGACTTCCCTGTCATCTGTGAAGATTGGGCGATCGCAACTCTTCATCCGGGCATCCAGCCTGAAGAGTGCCCTGGAGCAGTAGCACTGATCAGCAGCTTCTTGGAGAACCGCGGATGGCGCATCAGCTACACGTCTCACTGCGGCATGTGTACAGTTCTTATTCAGTTCATGTCTGCTGTTGATAGAGATGCTGCTATAGATGGTAGTCCATACATGATGGGAGATGTGCAACTTAGATTGACTAGACAGGATAGAGGTATCAATCATCGTCGTGCCTCTTTTTCTCATGATGTGTGGCTCATGCTGATGAACTATCCTCTTGAGTGCTGGGAAGTTGATATCATCAGTAGAACTGTATCTCCATATGGGCGCTTTATAGTTTGGACACTACTGCAGGATACTTCTAACGCGACACTATGATCAGAGACCCTTTGCCGAAACTGTGTGTGATGCATTAATCGCAAATGGTGGTGTAAAAAACCGTCAAAAAGGTGCAAAACGTTTGCGATGGTGGAGCCATCAAACACGGTTCAGATTTTAGTTGCGTGTGCGATGCAGGGCACATGGTTAATCCATTCAAACTGTCTGCGATGAGGCAGAACAACAGAAACGGGCAGCCATATCAATGTGTGTGCGATGCAGGGCACACGGTTAATCCATTAGAACTGTTTGTGATGAGGTAGAACAACAGAAACAGGCAGCCATATCAATGTGTGTGCGATATACGGCATACGGTTCACTCGGACGAACTGTTTTCGATTAGGGAACACAACATAAACGGTTCAACTTAACAAGATGTGTGTGATATGCGGCATACAGTTCACATGAATGAACTATTTGCAATTAGCCAAAAGAACACAAACGAGTCGTGTAAACAAGATGTGTGTGATTCATGGCAAACAGCTGACTCGGATGAACTATTTGCGATGAGAAATTACAACACAGACGGTTAATACAGTTAGTTCGTGTGGGATTCTGTGTGTACAAAAAACTTTGAAAAATGCAAACTAGTTGCTTGCGGTGGCTAGGAGTATCGCATACGATGCGTCTTCGAGTACTCGTGTGCGATGATTAGTAAGTTACACTACGTTTTCTTATGTTAACATGTGTGTGAATTTGCAATATGGACAGTTAATATGCAAATGCCTTCTGGACATCGGGCACACACTTAAACTCAATGAACTGTGTATGATACTAATACTTTCCATGAAAATTTAAGAACTTGGGTAACAACATTTGAGTAACATATATATAGTGGTTACACTATTCGACAAAAGGAGGATCTTTGTAACACGGTTTTGACAACCATATGGTCCATATCTACATACTTAACATAGTAACAACTATCACATTTTAAGAGGCTAAGGGCCAACAACCATATGGTCCATATCTACATACTTAACATAGTAACAACTAGCACATTTTAAGAGGCTGAGGGCCAACAACCACAACTATCCGCTGGAAGCAGCTTGATCACGGCGACTCGACATCTCGTCAATGAAAAGGAAGAACCCTCCTGTGCCTTGGTAGAGCATGAGTAGAACAGTGTCTCCAATTTTCCAATATGGATGCATTGCCACGACAAGCGAGAACTTGTTAATTTGAATGGTTCCATTTCTGCGGGAAATGCAGTACCTTGCAATCACTTTGGCGTTATTAGCAGGCACAAGTGTAATTCGACCACGCCGGGAAATCGATCCAGGAACTGCTACAGCGGGCAATTTCTGTTGACATGTAGAATAAAAACCAATTGTAACATATCGTTGAAGATATATATAGTTTACTAGCATCAACATTAAAATAAGACTTTTTACCAGCGTTTGGTGCACACAATTGGTCTTGTTCAATGTGTGCACCATAGGTCTAATTAATCCCATCCAAAATCCAGCGTTCATACGCTGTGCTATCTCTGTTAGATTATCAACAAAGTTTATGACATGCTTCAAGTCCTTCCAGTGAAATTTGGTACGCTTAGTAACATACAGATCATTCACTATGCATCCAACATATCCTGCTTAAAAGGTGGAAAGGTATTATTTATTCAGAACATGGCAGAAGAATATATAGTGCGCATAAATTGGTAAATAAAATTTGTTACTGCCTAGGAACAGAGTCAGAATATGAAATCACAATTGGTTGCTTAAATAGTGATCAATTAGTCAGAACAAATACCCCGATTTTGCTAAGTAATATGACAGCATGGAAAAAGTTGAAAGGACACTAACCTTGATCAGACTTTGATCAACTGATGACGCTGGGGAGGTAAACATCCATGTTAATTAGACCAGGCTGTGGTGCACGCAGTAGAATTTTATTGCCAGCTTTCAGTTCATAACACTTAGACATTTTTCTCCAAGGGTCCGCATTAAAATAGGAGTGACCATCTTTATCAAGTTTTACGCTAACCTTCATTGTAAATCCATGCTGCATTGTCAATATGACATCCTGGGAGTCATCAACAAAGTAAAGCCCAAGATTTCCTTCTACTCCTGTTCTTGCAGAGCAAGAGATGTACTGCTTGAAATGAAAATTAAGATCGTAAATTAGATATATTGAAATAACAGAGCAAGATGCAAATATGGGAGTAACTGATAGAACAGATCAATATATAGATGAAAGCAAAGTACAAAAATATAGAATTAAAAATAGATTATGTAACAAAGATTTGATGCAAATATATAGATAATGTAGCAACAGACGGCATATATTCACAAATTTAGGCCATGCCGACCGTGGTAGGTTGAGATTGAACATACCGAGCGCTCCCTGAAGTCATCTGGAATGGTGAGATAGAACTTCGTTTCCGACTGGCCACGACCACACTTGCCCGATTTGTGCTCGCACTGTGGACACATGAGTGAACACACCCACGAATCAGCTAGAAGAAAAATGATTCCACGACGATTTCCGCCGGTTGATTAACAGCGACGGACGGACTGCGATAAGAGATGAGTGAATATTTCGCTAAGTTGATTACCTTCTCCATGAGAAAAATCCCCGGCCCAATCCCGCAGAAAACCCCAGTCGACCAGAGTCTAGAATGTCGGTGCAGATAGGCGGCGAAAAGCGGTAGGGGCAAAATCCCGTGCCGTTTGGAGCGCGACCTACGCCCACCCACAACAGCCGTCGAGCTTAGGGTGGCTGCCGCGATAGAAGTTGATGAGGTGCAGAGTTGCGTAGGAGTCCGCGGTGAGTGGGTGGGGACGAAGTGGGCGAGGGTTTTCTTTTTCCTTTTGCATGTGTGAGTGAACACACACGGTTCGCAGAGGCGACGGAGATGAATCGTGTGCGATAGTAAATCACCGAGATTGAATGGGAATCCAAATTTCCTTTGTCCTTCATCCATGAGTTTTTTTCTACGATGAACATAAACCCTGCTAATCACCGTGTTCAAATTTGACACTTTTCTGGGTTCATTTACAATATTTAGGGGATTATGTGCATTTCGTAGGCATTAATGCACATAATTCAAATTCAAACAATTGGTGCTTGAAAAGGTGCACAAGAACGGTCTGGAAAAACCATACTCATGGTATTTAGTAATTTCTCAAGCCTTTTACAAGGAATGGGCAGAGATTTCAAGGGAATGCGTGGCAATAGTCAACCACAAACGCGTCATTTACTGGGTTATCAACTATAGAATAATGAAATACATGCTTGAAAAACATGACGGCTGGCATGGTGCCATGGTATGGCCTCACCGTGCCCTGGTTAAAAGCTGAGAAGGTTTGATTTATGTCGTCATGCACGCCCTTCATAAATCGAACCATCACCGAGGAAGTTCAATGCTTTCGAGAGGGAAATCACCAAGATTGAAGGGGAATCCAAATTTCCGTCCTAGTTTGTCATTCAATTTTTTTCCAACGATCAACATACCGCCTCAAATGCAATGTGTTCAAATTTGACATTTTTCCAGGCTCATTTACCATATTTAGGGGATTATGTGCATTTTCTAGGCATTAATTATGCACATAATTCAAATTCGAACAATCGGTGCATGAAAAGGTGCACAAGAGCGGTCTGGAAAACCATGCTCGTGCTATTTAGTACATTCTCATGCCTTTTACAAGGAATGGGCAGATATTTCAAGGAAATGTGTGGCAATAGTCAACCATAAACGCGTCGTTTAATGGGTTAACAACTATACAAAAATGTAATACATGCTTGGAAAACATGACGCCTGGTGTGGTGCCATGGTATGGCCTCACCGTGCCCTGGTAAAAGTTTGAGAATGTTTTCCTTATGTTGTCATGCACGCCTTTCATAAATCGAACCATCAGCGAGGAAATTTCATGGTTTCGAGGGGGAAATCACCAAGATTGAAGGGGGATCCAAATATCCTTTGTCCTTTGTCCATGAGTCTTTTTCTATGATGAACATACACCCTGCAAATCACCGTGTTCAAATTTGGCACTTTTTCGGGTTCATTTGCCATATTTAGGGGATCATGTGCATTTCCTAGGCATTAATGCACATAATTCAAGTTCAAACAATCGGTGCATGAAAGGGTGCACAAGAACGGCCTGGAAAACCATGCTCGTGCCATTTAGTAAATTCTCATGCCTTTTACAAGGAATGGACAGATATTTCGATGAAATGTGTGGCAATAGTCAACCACAAATGTTTGTTTGTTGGGTTTTCAACTATAGAAAAAATGAAATAAATGCTTGAAAAACATGACGCCTAGCATGGTGCCATGGTATGACCTCACCATGCCCTGGTAAAAATTTGAGAAGGTTTGGCTTATGTCGTCATGCACGCCCTTCATAAATCGAACCATCACCGAGGAAGTTCCATGCTTTCGAGAGGGAAATCACTAAGATTGAAGGGGAATCCAAATTTCCGTCCTAGTTTGTCATTCAATTTTTTTCCAACGATCAACATACCGCCTCAAATACAACGTGTTTAAATTTGACATTTTTCCGGACTCATTTACCATATTTATGGGATTATGTGCATTTTCTAGGCATTAATGCACATAATTCAAATTTGAACAATCGGTGCATGAAAAGGTGCACAAGAACGGTCTGAAAAACCATGCTCGTGTTATTTAGTACATTCTCATGCCTTTTACAAGGAATGGGCAGATATTTCAAGGTAATGTGTGGCAATAGTCAACCATAAACGCGTCCTTTACTGGGTTAACAACTATACAAAAAATGAAATACATGGTTGGGAAACATGACGCCTGGTGTGGTGCCATGGTATGGCCTCATCGTGCCCTGGTAAAAATTGGAGAATGTTTTCCTTATGTCGTGATGCACGCCTTTCATAAATCGAACCATCACCAAGGAAGTTTCTTGGTTTCGAGGGAGAAATCACCAAGATTGAAGGGGGATCCAAATTTCCTTTGTCCTTTGTCCATGAGTTTTTTTCTACGATGAACATACACCCTGCAAATCACCGTGTTCAAATTTGGCACTTTTTCGGGTTCAAGTACCATATTTAGGGGATCATGTGCATTTCCTAGGCATTAATGCACATAATTCAAGTTCAAACAATCGGTGCATGAAAGGATGCACAAGAACGGCCTGGAAAACCATGCTCGTGCCATTTAGTAAATTCTCATGCCTTTTACAAGGAATGGACAGATATTTTGATGAAATGTGTGGTAATAGTCAACCACACACGTTTGTTTATTGGGTTTTCAACTATAGAAAAAATGAAATAAATGCTTGAAAAACATGACGCCTGGCACGGTGTGCCATGGTATGACCTCACCATGCCCTGGTAAAAATTTGAGAAGGTTTGGCTTATGTCGTCATGCACGCCCTTCATAAATCGAACCATCACCAAAGAAGTTCCATGCTTTCGAGAGGGAAATCACCAAGATTGAAGGGGAATCCAAATTCTCTTCGTTCTTTGCCCTGGAGTTTTTTTACGACGAACATACACCCTGCAAATCATCGTGTTCAAATTTGGCATTTTTCCGGGCTCATTTACCATATTTAGGGGATTATGTGCATTTTCTAGGCATTTAGCGCATATAAATCCAATCCAGCTATAGCTGCACGGGTGTGATGTGAGGGACGTGGATTGCCGTTCGATCGTGGCGCATCCTACGGTGCACATGAGCGATCCGCGTGGCTGGGGTTTCGGCCAATCATAACGCAACACACAACAGGCTCAGCGCACACTGTTTCCGGAAGCGACGGAGATGAACCGTGTGCGATAATGAACGAGCAAAATTGTAAGGGAAGCCAAATTTCTGTTGTCATTTGTCGTTGAGCTCATGAATACCACCGCACTGTACGGCTGCCCGGCCCCTCCGTCCTAGAGCTCTCTCCAGGCGTCGTCCATGGCACCGCGGCGCACAGTAACTGGTAAGGAAGCGATGGCATCCCGCCGCGCCGCGTTCCTCGCTGCCCGCGACTGCACACATGGTAAGGAAGCGATGGCATCTCTCCACGCCGAGTTCATCGCCGCCGGCGGCCACACAGTTACATGGGCGGACTTTGAGGCTGCCATGGCCGGATGGGTGGTGGATCTAGAGGCGGTCAAAGCCGCACAGAAGGAGCAGAAAAGGCAGAAAGCAGTCAAGAAAAGAGAGCCCCACCGCCGCAAGAAAGAAGAGGCCGCATGCCATGGTGAGGAGAGCTTGGCGGAGATCCAAGCACGATGGGCTGCCGCCTACAAGGCCGGGAAGGAGAACGCCGGTGTCTGGCCAGCATGCCCTGATGGCAGCATGTGAGAAGTAGTTTAAGTTTGTAGTATTAGAGCAAATTACCAGTAGTACTTTAAGTTCCTAGTATTAACGTACAATGTTGGTAAGAGCATCCTTTGAGGGCTTTGAGCGTTGATTAGCATGTGTGCCCGTGTGTGTTTTTTTGCGTTAATCATTAGAAGATCACAGAACACACGGTTTCTATGCCGTACCCATCTTCGTTTTTTTGCGCTAATGATCCATAAGTCAGTTACCTGTGCGATGTTTCCTAATAAACCAGGCGTACCATTGACCGAAAAACTACACGTGTACATTTTTTTGGACACGGGATCTACCAATTTTCTATTTTCTCGCCCCACGAGTATTTTACGCGCTTCGTGTGTGTTGTGTGTTTCCTCCGCCCAAGTTTCAAGTTTCGCAACGAAATTTTCATTAGGCGCGCGATTTCAGAATTTATTCCTCCAACCACATCCCCACCCATCAAATTTCCTCAGTATCTCCCCTCCCCCACGCCTCCCCCTACCGGCATCTCAAATCGCCGCCGCCGCAACCACATCTTCAACCACATCTATGTTCTGCTCGGATCCAGTCAGGTAACCCACCGATTTCTATCACGGCCCCGGCCTGATTGCTTAAATGGCGCCTGCGAAACATCCTCATGCCTCCAAATCCCCACCGCCAGGAGCTGATGGCGGTCCATGGCGCGATGGCCGCTGTGCGTGTTGACCCGGAGGAACACCTCGCCTCCGCCGCTGCCGACATGGTGCAGGCTCTGGCCCAGATGAAGTGCCCCAGCGACTACCCCCCAGGACTTAACAGGTAAGATCTGACCAGCTAAATCTTACCAATACCACTTGCAATGGCTATGATTTGTACGGTTGATGTATTAAGCATGTTCGTGCATTGTTTATTTCAGTACTGCACACCGTGTGATGTTCAAATATTACCGTGTCCAGCTCAATTTCACCAATACTAGCAACAAACTTACAATACATGACTCAGGATATCACTAGAGTTGCTGTCCATTTGCTATTTTTTAGTGGATGCTAACCCTGTTGTACTTAACATGCCCGTCCATGTACTTACGCAGGGTCATAATGGCTGATGCTGTTGTTTGCCATCGAGGTTAGCTGCATCCCATGTCTTACAGTATTTCACATCATTTGTGCAATTGCAGTTTAACTTCTACCATTTACTGGTTGCCTATAGGTACACATGTCAGTGGCACTGATCTACGCTTTGACCCGGAGGAACAGCTCGCCTCCGCAGCCGCTGACTTTGGGTGGGCTCTGGCCAAGATGAAGTGCCCCAGCAACTACCTCTCAGGACTTACCAAGTATGTACTCACCCGTTCAATCTTACCAATACCAGTTGCAATTAATGGCTATGTTTTGTACGGTCGATGTATTAAGCATGTTGTAGTAAACATTCCTAACACGTTTTAGCTATTTTCCCTACCTTTTTATAGACAACTGGACCATTATCTGCTCTGGCAGCACCTGCCTTGTGATGTTTAACTCTGCCAATTGCATATTTATCAGTACCGGTTTCAATGGCCATTAAGCCTGTTGCAATTAACAGTTGTATCCATTTTTAAAGAGTTGTATTTTAATGGCTACAAACTTACAAAACATGAATTAGGATGCTATTAAGCATGTTGCAATTAACAGTTGTATCCATTTTTTAATCCATCCCTTTGCTACCGTGCTACTCTTTCGCAATGAAGATATCACTACAGATGCTGTCGTTTTGTTACCATTTGCTATTTTTGGTGGATGTTCACCCTGTTGTAGTTAACATTGGCTTTCCATGTACTTACACAGGGCTACAATGGGCGATGCTGTTGTTTGCCGTCGAGGTTAGCTGCATCCCATGTCTTATACACCATCTATTCATAAATATAAGTATTTTTAGAGATTCCAATATAGACTACATAAGGAGCAAAATGAGTGAATCTAGATTCTAATCTAAACTATATCTATAATTCTATATACATCCGTATGTAGTTCATATTGAAATCTCTAAAAAATATACTTGTACTTAGGAACATAGGTAGTTGTATTTTACATCATTTGTGCAATCTCAGTTTAGCTTCTAACATTTACTGGTTGCTTTTAGGTACATATATGAGCGGTACTGATCCACGCTTCAATCCCTTTTGCGTATGGGGCAATGAGATATTCATGAACAAGCGTCAAGTGAGGAAACTAAGAAAGATTGTTAGGAGAAAGAAACGGGTGATTGGAATTAAGCTCTTTATTTACACTTTGTCCAAGACAACAGTGAACTTTAGGATGGTAAGTAATGTGTTGCCTTTCCCCCCTACCCACAACAAGTTACTCTATTAGACCTCAGTATCTGATATTTTTCTCTTTTCAGTGGTTTCCAAAGCTATTTACTGATGATTACCTTGCAAACTACATGACCGGAGTGGAGGCAACTAAGGTTAAGGTATATAATTCATGCTACCATGATAATGCTCTAGAAGTCTTCCTGAAGGCGGTGAAGGATGGGCGGGCAATCGTCACAAGGGGTTGGACAAAAGTGGTTCGTGCCTATGGCATGCAGGAAGGCACATTATGGGCATTCCGCTTCTTCAACATTATCGACAGTCAAAATGATTTACACTTGTCTCTTCACCTTTACCGCCTTTAATTATTGTGGTTCATCATAGTTAATTGCTGTCTAATCCTGTAATTACTGAACATATTGTACTGGCAATTTTATTTGTGGATTCGTTGTTGAACCATTGTGTTGAGAATTTGAATTGCACGTTTCATATTTCAAAATTTCCAATTCGAATAATAAATTACAGGCAAAAATAAAAAAATACAGGAGCTAATAAAATAATGTGCACACGGTTAGAAAGAAAACAGCGTGTGCGATGTAAAAAGAGAACAGACGGTCATGGAACTTTGCAAACGGTTCTGGCAGTAAAAGCACTTGTGATGGATAGCCCAATGCCACACAGTTTTCTTCATCAAATCATGTGTGATGTAGTTGATAAAAGCAAACAGTTAACCAAGGCAGAGCGTGTGTGATAGTTACACCTTTCACACACGAGCCTATACATAAAACTGTGTGGGATGTACATATGAACGGAAACGTTTTCCCTGGATTGACTATGTGGGATGTACATAAGAACGGAAACGTATTCCTTGGATTGACTGTGTGTGATATACATACGAACGAAAATGTTTTTCTGGGATTCACCGTGTGGAATGTACATACAAACAGAAATGATTGGGTTTTGATGCCTCGCCCGATCGCACACGAGCTCATTTTGCCCCAGTCTGTGTCCCAGGAGGGCCTATCCCCGACGGTTTCTGGGTCGTGTGGGAAGGACCCCCCCTATCGCCCACACTCACTTGGCGACGGTTCCAAATGCCGTCGTAGAAAGGGGTTAAAAACTGTTTGTATAGCACCTCGCTGTACCAGTGGGAACAAAGACCACATGGACAAAACCAGAATCTTGGTGAAAATCAGAGCACATGACATTGATACTCTCCCCCTGAGCATAGTCATTCTTAGAAACCTAGATGAGGGTGGCTCAGGTGACACTTGGAGCTGTCCAACATATATCTTCTCCAGCACACTTATTGGTGATGTTGGTGGAGATGAAGATCCTCTTCCCCCTGACGGTGGAAACCCACACCCCCTCCCAATTATCTTTGAAGGATTATGGCATGATGTAGCAGTTGGCAACATATCTGATGAACAGATCCCACCACAGTTTGTACCTGTTGCAAACCCACCAAATGTATAAGAGGACAATGAACCTGCAGTGCAGAATGATGAGGACCTTGATGCACCCGATACACCTGCTGGATATGAGAACCATGCTGTGCAAATGGACCATCACCTGCTTGACCAAATTGTTGCTTTGCAGGATTTTGTTGCATCTATCATCACTAATGCTAAAAATATATTGCCAAAGCTTGCTGAAACTAAGGTGGTCTCTGCTAGTTGCACTATGGTTGATGTAAACAACTCTGATGGTTTATCCAGGAAATGTTTTATGACCATCAAAACTACAGAGGAGGATATTACACCAACTAAGAGCAATGTGGAAATTATTGAGATGCAGAAAGATGAAGTTCAAAGTATGCCCGAGGTACCACAAGCACCAAAACAGAAGAAAAAGAAAACTCTCATTGTAGATGAATCACATGTCAGAAGGAGTGATAGAATTGCACTTGCAAAGAATGGTTTCAGAGACATTGCTAGTGCCACTGCTGCTGCTAACAAAAATGATACTTCCAACACAAAACCTGCTGGGGCCATCTTCCAGAATGAAGAAAATCAATGCAAACCTGGGACCACGGTTTGATGCAATGGTTGTTGACAAGCAAGCACATCCACCTCCACATTTACCTGTACCTACATTGCAGGCCATTGGAACAGGTCCGTGTCAGATGCCACCCAATGATGTCTCTGCACAAGCCTTGAACTATGACAGTTCCAATGGTGGTGAATAAATTTCCGTGCTATGGAGCTGTGGGTAGGCTCTATCCTAACTGCTTAGTTACCCCCCATTACTTTCAAGCAGGAAGTAGGGTATTACCTCCATAGAGAGGGCCCGAACCTGGGTAAATATTGTGTCCCCTGTCTCCTGTTACCATCGACCTTAGACGCACAGTTCGGGACCCCCTACCCGAGATCCGTCGGTTTTGACACCGACATTGGTGCTTTCATTGAGAGTTCCACTGTGCCGTCCCCTAAAGGTTTAATGGCCCCTTGAATCATCAACAACGATGCCATCCAAGGAGAGACCTTTCTCCCTGGACAGATCTTTGTATTCGGCGGCTTTGCACTGCCGGCCAACTCGCTTGGCCATCTGGAGCAGATCAACAGCTATGCCCCTGGCCACCAGGTCAGATTCGGAAGCTTGAATTACGTTGCGGACATCCGTGGAGACTTAATCTTTGCCGGATTCGAGACCGCGGCGACCGCTCCTTGTCACCCCGATGAACATGACTTAAATCGGTCATCTGACCACATCCAGGGGATAGTCCCTGTGACTGCTCTGGCCTTAGATCTGGAGCAGGTCGCGCCAGCCGAGGACGGGAGGCTCAACCCCGCCACGGAGGCCACAGACTCCGCGGCGTTGGAGCCGCACACAGATTCAACCTCATGCAATATCTGCGTCACCGGAACTCCGGACTTGGTTCCGGCTGTAAGTCCCGAACCACGTGCGTCCGCGAACGCCGAGCTTGATCAGTTATCGATCTTCGAATTCAGCGCCACAGACATCTTCCAACACTCGCCTTTTGGCGATGTGCTAAACTCATTAAGAAATTTGTCCTTGGCGGAAGACTCACAGCCGAATTATGTCCGGTTCGAGCCGGAGGCTGATGACGGAGAATTTCGCCTCCCACCCGCCACCCACTTCATAGCCACTGTCGAGGACTTAACCGACATGCTTGATTACGGCTCTGAAGACATCGACAGTATGGACGACGATGCCGACGGGGAGCAAGGCCAAAACCCACCATTCACTGGACGTTGGACGGCCACTTCTTCGTACGACGTGTACATGGTGGATACACCTAAAGAAGCTAACGACGATGACAAAGAAGATCCAGTTAAGAATAAACCTCCTGAGACACACCCCAAGCGCCGGCGTCCTCGACGCCGCTCTAAGTCATGTCGCTCAAAAGATAGCAATACTGGCACTGGAGAAAATAATACTCTGGACGATGCCGAAAACAATGAAGACCCTGTTGAGGCAACATCCGAACAGGAGGAACAAGAAAACGGGCAAGTCAGTCCCAATGAACGGGCCATGCCCAACGACTCGGATGATGGTAGTTATCATCCGCTCTCCGAAGATGAGGAAAGCCTCGGCAACGAAGATTTCATCGTGCCGGAGGAACCTCTCGAGCAGGAGCGCTTCAAGCGCCAGCTAATAGCCACCGCAAGGAGCCTGAAAAAGAAGCAGCAGCAGCTTCAAGCTGAACAAGATCTGCTCGTCGACAGGTGGACTGATGTCCTGGCAGCCGAGGAATACGGCCTCAAACGCCCAGCCAAGAGTTACCCGAAGTGCAGATTGCTACCCCAGTTCAATGAGGAGGCACCGGAGCCCATACCTCCCTCGCGTAATGCGCCCGATCGACCTCTACGAGGTCGAGCCAGTGCGGCGGACCGACCACCACGCGGTCGGGATAAAGTGGCCGTTCGGGCCGAACAGTAGCCCGCCCCACCGCCACACAGAAATAGAGACAAAACCGCTCGGGGTCATGCATACGACCTGCGGCAGGACCTGGACAGTAGAACAGGATACACCAGATCGATCTATGGATCGCGAGGACGTTCCCCAACATGCGATACTAGCTACCTATTCGGGCATGACAAACCTAGCCACGCCTGGGACGATAATCATAGACGGACTCCATCGGAGCTACGTCACGATGCGGCCAGATACAGAGGCACTGCACACCCTCTTTGCTTCACCGATGAAGTAATGGATCATGAATTCCCCGAAGGGTTCGAACCCGTGAATATTGAATCATACGATGGGACAACTGATCCCGTGGTATGGATCGAGGACTTTATCCTCCACATCCACATGGCCCGCGGAGATGACCTCCACGCTATCAAATACCTCCCACTAAAGCTTAAAGGGCCAGCTCGGCACTAGTTAAATAGCCTGCCTGAAAATTCTATCGGCAGCTGGGAGGACTTGGAAGAAGCCTTTCTCGACAACTTCCAAGGCACATATGTCCGGCCACCAGACGCCGATGACCTAAGCCACATAGTTCAACAGCCTGGAGAGTCAGCCAGGAAGTTCTGGACTAGGTTCCTAACCAAAAAGAACCAGATAGTTGATTGTCCGGATGCCGAAGCCCTAGCGGCCTTTAAACATAGCATCCACGATGAATGGCTCGCCCGCCACCTCGGCCAAGAAAAGCCAAAATCTATGGCAGCCCTCGCGGCACTCATGACCCGCTTTTGCGCGGGTGAGGACAGTTGGCTGGCTCGCAGCAAAAACACAGCCAGCGAGACAGGCCCCTCCGAGGTCAAAAACAGCAACAGCAAGCTCCGATGTAATAGCCACAAACGCCGAAGCAATGGTGATAATACCGACGACACTACAATTAACGCCGGATTCAGCGGTTCCAAGTCCGGCCAGCGGAAGAAACCGTACAAAAGAAACAATCAGGGACCCTCCAGCTTGGACCGCATACTCGATCGTCCGTGCCAGATACACGGCACCCCAGACAAACCATCCAATCATACCAACAGAGATTGTTGGGTTTTTAAACAGGCCGATAAATTAAACGTCAAGAACAAGGAAAAGGGATCGCAAAGCAAGGACGATGACGAGGAGCCCCGACAACCGAACACAAGGGGACAGAAGAAGTTTCCCTCTCAAATCAAAACAGTGAACATGATATATGCTACTCACATCCCCAAAAGGGAGCGCAAGCGCGCACTCAGGGACGTATATGCAATAGAGCCAGTCGCCCCAAAATTCAATCCATGGTTGTCATTCCCGATTACCTTTGATCTTCGGGATCATCCGACTAGTATCCGTCACGGCGGTTCAGCTGCACTGGTCCTCGACCCAATCATCGATGGATTTCACCTGACACGGGTCCTCATGGACGGTGGTAGCAGCCTTAATCTGCTTTATCAAGACACAGTGCGCAAAATGGGCATTAATCCATCACGGATCAAGCCAACAAAGACTACCTTCAAAGGAGTCATACCAGGTGTAGAGGCCCGCTGTACGGGCTCAGTCACACTAGAGGTTGTCTTCGGATCCCCGGACAATTTCCGAAGCGAAGAGTTAATCTTCGACATCGTCCCATTCCGCAGCGGCTATCACACACTGCTCGGATGGGCCACATTCACTCGGTTCAACGCAGTGCTGCACTATGCTTATCTCAAGCTCAAGATGCCCGGTCCACGCGGCGTCATAACGGTCAACGGAAACACGGAACGCTCCCTCCGTACAGAAGAGCGCACCGCTGCCCTAGCAGCAGAAGTACAGAGCGGCCTTCTCAAGCAGAACCTTAATCCGGCTGCCGAGCCCCCGGACATCGCTAAGAGAGTCCGAACTATCCTGCAGCAGGACAGCTTGGCTCGTCAGGAGCTCGACTAGCAATTCGGCCTCCGTCTCAGTCCCGATCAAGTGGTGGCATTCGTACCACGCGTACATAACTACGCACTCAAAATTCCATGGGCATCGACGGAGGCGTAGCTGGCTTGTGATCCACAGTGCAGCTCAACCGGCACCGGATACACACATACTTTCACTTTTCCTCTTTCCCCTTTTCAGGTTTCAACCCCGCGGGCTCCATCTGGCGGCCTGATCACCGGTCCTCTGGAAGGATAAACACACCAAGACGGCAAGAAACGCAGACGTATGGGGGACTTCTAAGGTGGTTTCGATTAACGATCACTCTACCTGTTTTCAGGACCCACACGCGGCTCTCCCTTGGTTTTTGGCATGTTAAATAGCCTGTTGCTTATCGTACTACCTGTATCAACGCGCCTTGACACATTAATCAAGTAATAATGGAAACAGTTCGCGGCTCGATCTTAAGGGCCCCAGCTTACTACGTTTGCACCCTTTCTGTTTTCCTTCCTTTCTTTTTTCCTTCCCTCTTGTGGGTAACCTTATTAAAATAGCACTCGTACACTTTGGTACGTTTTACATTTGCCAGGGGCTCTACAGCGCCCCACATTGCGGCAACAAAGTCCGAACACTTTATACATTATAGTTCGGCACCCCAAATTTAGCATTATATGCACTGGCTCCGAATCATGTCTTTGGTCAATAGTTGGGTTGCCCGACTCCTGTGCTTGCTACCTTACGTTTCGCTATATCGGCTAAGGTAGTAAAGGGAGAACTACAGCGATTGTGCCTTGGTTCATCCAAATGAGCACCTCAGTAGAGAAAGCCGAAAACTGACTATCATGATACGGCGAGAGCTGGTCAGCTGTTCGGAGGTGGCAAATCGTTGGAGGTTTCTTCCACATCACGCGAAGGATCGGCACTTCCCGATCGGGCGCCTACAGCACTCTAGTTCGGATACTAGGGGCTGCGCCAACATCTTTATTTTGTCAAACTCCTATGGCTAAGTGAGGGCGTTTAAGCCACATAGTCTGATTGCCTGGTTCGTTGCGCTAAACAACTCCTTCAAGGACCATATAATTGGATCAAGAGTGTTTAGATTCCATCCCGAACACCTCCGTACTACCTACGTGAGGGCAGAAGCCGACAACTGGCCAACCCTCAGATTTCATACAACACGGCCGCACAGGAGGTAAAAAAATTCAAAACATAACAACCATTATATTACATAACCACTTTGTCTCATTATACAAGGCAGGGACAATTCAAACATATTCATTCAAATATAATGTCTTGCAAACACTGCGTCGCTACAATGCGGGACCCCTCCAGAACGTCCCCAAAATACCGCTCAGGTGTGCGGTACTCCTTGCCTTCGGGCGGCCCCTCGGTCACGAGCTTCATGGCGTCCATCTTCGCCCACCACACCTTGACTCGCACGAAGGCCATCCGCGCGCCCTTGATGCAGGCTGATCGCTTGATGACGCCTAGCCGAGGACAGGCATCCACCAGCCGCTTCACAAGGCCAAAGTAGCTGCTGGGTATAGCTTCGGATGGCCACAGACGGATTATTAAATCCTTCATGGCCAGTTCGGCCACCCTGTGCAGCTCGACCAGCTGTTTTAGCTGATCGCTGAAGGGCACCGGATGTTCTGGCGCAAGATATTGCGACCAGAATAGCTTCTCAGTGGAGCTCCCTTCTTTGGCCCGGAAGAACTCCGCGGCGTCGGACACACTGCGTGGCAGATCCGCAAAGGCCCCTGGTGAACTCCGAATCCGGGTTAGAAAAAGATACTTCCTCTCCACATACTTGCTTTGCATACTAAAAGCCTTACCCGCCGCGATCTTCCTGGCCTCCTGGATCTCCTGGAGGGCGCCCTGTGCCTCATTCCGGGCCATTTCGGCGCTTTGACGAGCCTTGGCGAGTTCAGTCTCTTGAGCCGACGCATCACGCTCCAAGGTCTCGCACTTCTTCACCGCTTCCTGGAGCTCTTGTTGGACCTCGTTGACCCGGGCCTTGAGCTTCTTACGGGCAGCCTGCTCCTTGACAGCCTTCCCCTCGGCTTCGGCCAGGGCCTTTTTCAGGGCCTCGACCTCGGTCGTGGCTTCTACACATATCATGACATTTCGGTCAGTATACATGATTTTACTCTTTCCCGAATCTACAACAGGTTATTACATACCTTGCTTCTCCTGGAGCTGCCTCTTCACCTGGCTGAGCTCCTCCTCGGCCTGCTCCAGTCTCTGCTTCAGTCCGAAGACTTCGGTAGTATGCGAAGCCGCGGCCAGCAGCGACACCTGCGTATTCATTTCAGACATATTTAGTTAGTTTCCTGCATTATGGGATTGATCCTCTGTCTGGCTTTTCTTTCCGAACACCGGACCGTGTCTCAGGGGCTACTGTTTGTACGGGGATTTCTCTCTCTTTATGCTGCTTACCTCAAAACCCGTCAGCAGGCTGTGGCAGGCTTCGATTAGTCCGCTCTTGGCAGATTGAACCCTCTCAATCACCGTACCCATAAGGGTACGGTGTTCGTCCATAATGGAAGTGCCTCGTAGCGCTTCCAAAAGATTATTCGATGCCCCTGGTTGGATGGGGGTCACCGGCGGAATCGGCATACCCCCTTCTTTCGAAGGAGGTTGCACACCGGATTCCGGAGCTGCATCGGTCTCCGGAATCGTGTTCGGCTGAGGGCCGAACTGAATACGGCCCTCATCACCAGTCTCCAAGGGGATTGGCTCCCCCTGGTGCCCGGCGACGGAGGTTTCGCCTTCTGGCGCCTCCTGAACCTCTCCCCGTCCTGGGAAAGTCCTTCTGGATAGCACCTCCGCGTCACCCTTGGCATCGGGGGAGTGAGCGGTCGACGGTGACGCGCTGGCCATCGCCTTTGAATCCAACGAACCTCCTGATGAGGATCGCTGGAAGCTGTCGTGGGCCGGACTGTAATAACATAATTAACCGTGTCAATACAATAAACAAGAGAGGCTGGATATATCGGTATGTATGAGTCATAGCACTTACGATGCCGCTCGAGGCTTAGTGCGGGGGCGTCGCTCCAGACTGCTGTCGACATCCCATGCGGTGTTATCCGCAAGGGAGCCCTTCCCCTTCTTGGACATCTCCGCCTCCAGATTCGTGGGGCCGCCCTTTTCTTCTTTCCCCCCTCAGGGGGAGGGTTGTCCTCCTCCTCCTCATCGTCGTCGTCGTCGTCCTCAGGGACGGAGGAATGGGTCTCTTCGTCTTCGGACGTCGCATCCGAAGTGCCTTTACGACGGGGGCCACCTTTGGCCCCCTTGGCCTTCTTCTTGGCCTTCTTCTCCGGCGGCTGATAGGGCGCCGAAACTAGCATCTTCGCTAGGAGCGGGATGACTGGCTCTTTGGGCAACGGAGCCGAACTCAAGATCCGCTCCGCTCTCTCCGTCCACGCCTAAAAAAGAAATATATACAACAAAGATTAGGCATCCTCCTTGAACAAGCAAGTAGAAGGTACGCTTTGAGAAGAGTTTAACTTACCTCATTGGCGTGATTGGTGTGATCGTGCCCACAGTCCGAATCTATGGCCGGCGGTTTCTTGTTGCCCTTGAAGAGCAACTTCCAGGCATCTTCGTGAGTAGTTCCGAAGAGCCCCCTCAGGGTCTGGTGCTTCTTCGGATCGAATTCCCATAAAGGGAAGCTTCGGCTTTGGCAGGGGAGGATCCGGCGAACCAACATCACCTGGATCACATCGACGAGCTTGATGTTTTTATCCACCATGCTCTAAATGCGCGTTTGCAGCACTATCAGCTTGTCTGACGTAGACCAGTTGGGGCCCTTCTCCATCCAGGAGGTGAGCCGCATTGGAGCTCCGGCCTGGAATTCGGGAGCCGCCGCCCAAGTGGCGCCGCGTGGCTCTGTGATGTAGAACCACTGCTTCTGCCATTCTTTGACAGTATCCACAAAGGTGCCCTTAGGCCATGTGACGTTGGGAATCTTGCTCACCATGGCGCCTCCGCACTCCGCGTGCTGACCATCCACCACCTTCGGCTTCACGTTGAAGGTCTTGAGCCACAGGCCGAAGTGGGGCTGGATGCGGAGGAAAGCCTCACACACGACAATGAATGCCGAGATGTTGAGGAAGGAGTTCAGGGCTAGATCATGGAAATCTAGCCCGTAGTAGTACATCAGTCCGCGGGCGAAAGGGTGAAGTGGAAACCCCAATCCGCGGATGAAGTGAGGAAGGAAAACTACCCTCTCAGTAGGTTTCGGGGTGGGGATGACTTGCCCCTTGGTCGGCAGACGGTGGGCGATTCCTTTCGCCAGATACCCGGCCGCCCGAAGCTGGGTGATGTCTTTCTCCTTGACAGAGGAGACCATCCACTTGCCTTGACCTCTGGATCTGGACATGGTTGGATGCTTTCCGGAGATGGAGAAAGATGGGGACTTGGGCGCTGGAGCTCGAGGATGGAAGGGCAGAGAGAGAGAAGGCGTGGGTGAAGAAAGGGAATCCTTATCCCCTTATAAAGGCCGTGAATATCAAGCGCCTCCCCACTCGCCTTAAAACTTGCCTATTCCCAAGGGCTGTGTAAACGGCACGGTTGGGTTACCCATGCCCGTATTGATGAGAATCCCGTAATAAGGGGACACGATCTCTGCTTCGACAAGACGTGCCAATGGCAACCGCGTCTCAAAATATGGAGCGGCAGACGAAAAACGGTTTGAAATAGTGACCGGACAGACATGATGTCATGTTGCAAAAAGTTATCAGCAGATTGGACTCATGGAATATTATACTCTCGGCGGTTGTGTGTACAGGTTCGGATACAATCATTACGTCCGAAGACTATCTTGGAGTTCGGAAAGGGGAACCCACCTTGCAATGCCGAAGACAAATCTGCGCGCTGGACTCCTCGTCATTGAAGCCAGGTTCAGGGGCTACTGAGGGAGTCCTAGACCAAGGGGTCCTCGGGCGTCCGGCCTGTTAGCCATGGGCCGGACTGATGGGCTGTGAAGATACGAAGATCGAAGACTCTCCCCTGTGTCCGGATGGGACTCTCCTTGGCGTGGAAGGCAAGCTTGGCGACCGATTATGAAGATTCCTTTTTCTGTAACCGACCTTATGTAACCCTAGATCTCTCCGGTGTCTATATAAACCGAAGAGCTTAGTCTGGAGGGGAGGTACACAACCATAGTCATACAGGCTAGACTCCTAGGGTTTACCATTACGATCTTGAGGTAGATCAACTCTTGTAATACTCATATTCATCAAGATCAATCAAGCAGGAAGTAGGGTATTACCTCCATAGAGAGGGCCCAAACCTGGGTAAACAATGTGTCCCCTGTCTGCTGTTACCATCGACCTTAGATGCACAGTTCGGGACCCCCTACCCGAGATCCGCCGGTTTTGACACCGACAGTGGGGACCACAATAACATGATGCTATTCAATGAAATTATCATGAATCATGACCTTGAGGAAATACCTCTAAAAGGTAGAGCATATACCTAGAGTAATATGCAATTGAATCCTCTGTTGGAAAAGTTGGACCGGATATTTACCAATGCAGAATGGACCTCAACCTTCCCCAACACTATGGCTACCCCCTAGCTAAAATCACATCAGATCATGTACCTATTCACATTTAGGTTGGCACTCACATACCTAAGTCTAATATCTACAGATTTGAAGACTACTGGCCTGATTTTGATGGCTTCTATGACACTGTAACTACATGTTGGAACAACTATCAATATTTCTCTATCTCTTCCAAAGATATCAACAGCAGGTTTAAGTTCATCAGAAAAGGCCTAAAGATATGGAGCAAAAAACATATCCAAAATCAGTAAAATCATTGATCAATGCTCATTTGTGTTAGCTATCCTGGATGGCATTAAGGAACAGAGGGTCTTATCATTACAGGAACACAACTTCGGGAAAGCATTGAGAAAACACACATAGAAACTTCTTGAAGCAAAAAGAATATACTGGAGGAAGAGAGCTAATTTAAAAACTGCAAGACCGAGTGATGAAAACACCAAGTTCTTTCATGTTATCTCTACTCAGAATTTTAGAAACAATCACATTGCTTACATCAAAGATGCAGATGGCAGAATCATTACTGAGCATGAGAATAAAGCAGCTATACTATGGATGTCTTTCAAGGAGAGATATGGGCAGAATCTAGACACCCAGATGCTATTCAACCTACAGCAGAGGCCCAACCACTACAGTCTAGACCACCTAGAAGAACCATTTACAGATGCAGAAATTGACGAGGTCATTAAATGCATGCCTAATGACAGATCACCTGGGCTAGAGGGTTTTAGTGGCTTAGTCATGAAAAAATGTTGGAACACTATCAAGCATCAGTTCTATAAACTTTGTAGGGACTTTCAAGAGGGAAAAATCAACATAGCATCCATTAACACTACTTTCATTACATTAATACCCAAGATCAATGGTCCTGAAAGACCAGCTGACTTTAGACCAATATCTCTGGTAAGCATGCTTAGTAAAATTATTACTAAACTTCTTGCCAATAGGTTGCAGGCAGAAATCATTCAGATTGAGAGTAAAAATCAATATGGATTTATTAAAAACAGAAACATCCAGGACTGTCTATCTTGGGCATATGAATATATCCATATTTGTCACAAATCAAAAAAAATGAAATCATCATATTCAAGATTGGTTTTGAAAAGGCTTTTGACAATGTGGAACACTCTACCATCCTATACATGATGAAATATTTTGGATTTGGTGATAAATGGACCAATTGGGTTAATAGTATCCTCAGTATTGCCTCCACATAAATCATCCTCAATGGAGTACCAGGGAAACAATCATTTGTAAAACTGGAGTTAGACAAGGAGATCCTTTCTCCCCATTGTTATTTGTGCTTGCAACTGAACTGCTTCAAATAGTTATAAATGAAGCATGGCAGAATGAAGATCTTGAATTACCAATTAATAACAGCTTTGGACAAGGATATCCTATTATCCAATACGCGGATGATACCCTGATTATTATGCCAGCAGACATTATACAGATTGACAACCTCAAGCATATATTGGAAAAATTCTCTACATCCACAGGTCTAAAAGTGAACTACAGTAAATCATCTCTTATACCTATCAACATCTCAGATGAACATGCAGACATATTAGCCAATCACCTAGGTTGTAAAAAGGAATCCCTACCCTTTCCATACCTAGGACTCCCTATGGGAACCACCAAACCAAGAATTAATGATCTTACGCCTACCATCAGCAGAGTGGATAAAAAGCTAGCTGGCATTGCATCAATGCTTACATACCCTGGGAGACTGATACACCTCAAATCTGTGGTTTCTGCTATGCCTATATTTCCTATGTGCTCCATCAAGATACAGTACACCATCACTGATCACCTAGAAAAAACTGGCAGAAATTTTCTCTGGTATGGCAAAGACATAAACAAGCAGGGAAAATGTTTAGTTAAATGAGACAAAGTATGCCTGCCCAAAGAAATTGGCAGTCTAGGTGTCATAGACCTGAGAACACAAAACAAAACCCTACTGATGGAAAAAGTCTATAAGTTTTTCAATAAGCAGGACATACCATGGGTTCAACTAATATGGTAGGCTTACTACAATGATGGTACACTCCCTAATGACTAGGGAAACAAAGGCTCTTTCTAGTGGAAAGACTTTTGTAAACTTATTGAGGAATTCAAAGCTATGAGTACATGCAAAATCAACTCTGGAGATACAGTTAAGTTATGGACTGACAAATGCAATGGTGAACCGATGTAGAGCAAGTACCCACAACTCGTCTCATATCTATAGAGAAATGACAACACCATCAAACTACAACTGTGTTCTATGTGATGAAAACTGTACAGAGAACTTAAAACATCTTTTCTTCAGATGTGGCTTCAGCCAGAACTTTTGGATGACCTTGGGAATCACATGGAACACTGATTCTGACATTATTGATCTACTTATGGAAGCCAAAAACAGACAAAATTGCAACCATCTTAAGGAAGTAATCATGACAGGATGCTATAGCATATGGAACCATAGAAATGGTATCATATTTGACAACAAACAATTAGATATGAACCAATGTCTGTTTGCATTTAGAAACTACTTCCAGATGGTGATGCTGAAGGCCAAACCTGGGCTAAAAGATGGAATGCAAGAATGGCTAGACTCTGTATAATTTTTTTTCTCTGTAACACCCATGTAACTCCACTCTGTACATTCATATATTAATAGAAAATGAGACACAATAGGGGCCTTCCCTACCATATTATGCTAAAAAAATCCATCTGTCTTTCTTTTGGCACCACGTACTAAGCATGGGGATCTCTCTTAGCTTTGCATGCATTTTTCTAATAGAAATTTTTTGAGCATTGTATAAGTATGTTGGTTGTCTTCAAATTGGGGTACCTACTCATCATCTTTAATTCATTGTTTTCTTTATGTTTGCAATATAATCTTGAAAGGTTACGAGATACTTCATTACCACATTATGATATGTTGAACTTATTGGAATGGTGTTACTTGTTATTAGATTATCATTGCCTATGTTATCGAACGTTTTGTTCTATTCTAGCATTCACACTTCATAAATTAGTTCTTTTTATCATTTACCAACTTGGGGATGCATTATGATATGTTGGACGAGCAAGAATTAAGCTTGGGGATGCTGATACGTCTCCAACGTATCTATAATTATGAAGTATTCATGCCATGTTTACGATAATTTTACATGGTTTTAGTGAACTTCTATATTATTTTTATGGACTAACCTATTAATCTAGTGCGCAGTGCCAGTTCCTGTTTTTTTTCCTATTTCTTTGTTTCGCAGAAAAACCAAACCAAACAAAGTCCAAACATGATAAAAATTTACAGTGATTTTTATGGACAAGAAGAGACCCAGGAAGGTTCAGGGAAGGACTAGAAGGTGTCCAGGGGACCGACAAGCTCAAGGGGCATGCCACCTAAGCTTATGGGGTCCTCACGAACCCCCTGGCGTGAATCCAACGCTGAAAATTCTTATATATTCGGAAACCCCCGAAGGTTGACCTAGATGAGTTTTTCCGCCACCGCAAGCCTCTGTTCCAAAGCGATCTCATCTGGAGCCTTGTTCCGGCACCCACCTGGAGGGGAAAAGCCATCACCGGAGGCCATCTTCATCATCCCTGCAGCCTCCATGATGAGGAGGGACTTGTTCACCCCCGGGGCTGAGGGTATGTACCAATAGCTATGTGTTTGATCTCTCTCTCTCTCTCTCTCTCTCTCTCTCTCGTGTTCTTTTTTTGGCACGATCTTAATGTATCATGAGGTTTCGTAATATAGTTGGATCATATGAAGTTCTTCCCCTCTATGTTTTTTGTGGTGAAGTGAGTATTACTCTTTGAGGTCTTTTTGTTATCGAATTGAATACTTTGGATTTGAAATCACTTGGTGTATGTCTTTCTTGTGGATACTCGTGGTGACAATAGGGTAATCTATTGAGATCACTTGATGTATGCTTTGGTAATCAACTTGCGGATTCTCGTGGTGACATTGGGATAATCTAGGCATAGAGGTTGATACATGTTTTCATCCTACTTTTTTCAATAAGACACTGTGAGGAATTAGTATATGATTCAGTTATGTTAGTACTGTTGAGAGATAGCACTAGTGAAAGCATGAACCCTAGGCCTTGTTTCCAAGCATTGCAATACCATTTGTGATCATCGTTATTACTTGTTACATTGTTGTTTTCATTATTTTAGATTACAAAAATCTATATCTACTATCCATACTACACTTGTATCACCATCTCTTCGCTGAACTAGTGCACCTATACAATTTAGTATTGTATTGGGTGTGTTGGTGTCGGTACTAAAACCGGTTGATCTCGGGTAGGGGGTCCCGAGCTGTGGATCTAGGATGATGGTGAACAGGAGACAAGGGACACAATATTTGCCCAGGTTTGGGCCCTCTCGAAGAGGTAAAACCCTACGTCTTGCTTGATTATATTGATGACGGAGTATCGAGTACAGATTGATCTACCTCGAGATCATATGTTGTGTTCTAAACCCTAAGGCTGGTAATTATGATTGTGTCTCTATGGACTAATCCCACGGTTTATATAGGCACCGGGGGTATATAGGGTTACACATGGTCGGTTACCAACTACGAATATGTGCATGGACAACTGAAGTAGTCCTTGAAGTACACGCCAAGCCTTCGGTAGAGTCCATCTTGATTACGCCGGGGTTCGAGGCTTCTGGAGTTCCTCCTTGAGAGATTGGTGGGCCATAAGCTCGGCCCATGGATTGTGGGACAACTAGGTTGGTACCCCTTAGTCTAGGACACCGTTAGTAGCCCCTGAACTTGTCTTTGAAGCCGGTGTCAGCATTCTTCCTTGGACTAATGTCTTCGGCTTGGAGACATCGGCTTGACATGCGAGTTCACCTTTCTAGGTAGCCTTCATGCAAACCCGAAATCTACTTCATTCAAAGCAATTACCGAGCTTTCCCTTAACGGGACCTGATACGTCTCCAACGCATCTATATTTTTTATTGTTTCATGTTATTATATTACTAGTTTTAGATGCTTTATATGCAATTTTATATCCTTTTTGGGAACTAACCTATTAAATCAGTCCCCAGTGTGAGTTCCTGTTTTCTGCATATTTTTGGTTTTTCGAGAAATCAATACCAAACAAAGTCCGAACACGATAAACTTTACAATCATTTTTTTTGGACCAGAAGGGACCCTAGTAGCCTCGGGAGGAGACCGGGGGAGCTACGGGAGCGCCACAAGCTCACCAAGCGCGCACCCAGGGGGCACCCCTAAGCTTGTGGGACCCACGGAGCTCCGTTTGACATAATTCCAACTCCATAAATTCCTATAAATCCTGAAACCAGCATAGAGCCACCCGAAACACTTTTTCCACCGCCGCAAGCTTCTGTTCTTCCATGGTCCCATCTAGAGACCTTTTCCGGTACTCTGTTGGTGGGGGAATCGATCACGGAGGGCTTCTACATCAACCTTGCTGCCCTCCAATGATGTGTGATTAGTTTACCATAGACCTATGGGTACATGGCTAGTATCTAGATGGTTTCTTCTCTCTCTTTGATCTTCAGTACAATATTCTCCATGATCTCCATGGAGTTCTATCCGATGTAATCTTATTTTGCGGTGTGTTTGTTGAGATCCGATGAATTATGGGTTTATGATCAGATTATTCGTTGAAAGTAATTGAGTCTTTTCTTAACTTTATTATGCATGATTGTTATAGCTTTGTATTTCTCTCCGATCTATCCATTTGGTTTGGCCAACTAGATTGATTTATCTTTAGTGGGATAGGTGCTTTGTAATGGGTTCAACCTTGCAGTGTCCTCACCTAGTGATAGTAGGGGTAGTGAGGCATGTATTTGTATTGTTGCCATTAAGGGTAAAACGATGAGGTTCATTCATATTGCTTGAGTTTATTCTGTCTACATTATCTCATCTTGCTTAAAGCATTACTCTGTTTGTCATGAAATTAATACCATAGATGTATGCTGGATAGTAGTTGATTGGTGGAGTAATAGTACTAGATGCAGAATCGTTTTGGTCTACTTGTCACGGATGTAATGCCTATATACATGATCATTGCCATGAATAACATCATAACTATGCGCTTTTCTATCAATTGCCCAATAGTAATTTGTTCACCCACCATATGCTATGTTTCAAGAGAGAAGCATCTAGTGAAAACTATGGCCCCGGGGTCTACTTTTATCATATTGTGAAAACCAAAAATACCTTGCTGCAATTTATTAACTTTTATTTTGTTTTGCAATTTATATATGTACCACTACCAGATTTGATCCTTGCAAGTAACGAGTTCAAGGGGATTGACAACCCTCTTGCCCGCGTTGGGTGCAAGTATTTCCTCTTGTGTGTGCAGGTGTTGTTCACTAGGCTTTGTGTGATTCTCTTATTAGTTCGATAACCTTGGTTCTCACTGAGGAAAATACTTATCAGCTACTATATTGCTCCATCCTTCCTCTTCGAGAAAAATACCAACGCAGCTCACAAGTAGCAGAAAGAATTTCTAGCGCCGTTGCCGGGGAGACATCATAAAAACCTACAAGTACCTACTTTTTATTTGCTTTTATTAGTCTTGTCAAAAATATAAAAAACACAAAAGTATTTTACTTTCTTAGTTTGCTTGTTTGCTTGCTCTGTCACTATGGTCTCAAGAAAACACTATGTTGTGTGACTTCTCAAATACTAATAATAATGATTTTATTAGTGCTCCAATTGCTCCTCCCACCACTAGTGTGGAGTCATATGATATTAATGCTGCATTGCTGAATCTTATTATGAAAGATCAATTTTTTGGAAATCCTAATGGAGATGTTGCATCCATCTTAATACCTTCGCTGAATTATGTGATATGCAAAAGAAAAAAGATGTGGATAACGATATTGTTAAGTTGAAATTATTTCCTTTCGCGCTAAGAGGTCGTGCAAAAACTTGCTTTTCATCCTTGCCTCATAATAGTATTGATTCATGGGACAAATGTAAGGATGTTTTTATTGCCAAGTATTTTCCTCCCTCTAAGATTATACCACTTAGAAACCAAATCATAAACTTTAAGCAACTTGATCAAGAACATGTTGCACAATCTTGGGAGAGAATGAAATTAATGATTAGAAATTGTCCCACTCATGGATTAAGCTTATGGATGATAATACAAAACTTTTATGCGGGACTAAGCTTTGTGTCGAGAAATATTCTAGACTCTGCTGCAGGTGGCACCTTTATGGAAATTACATTAGGAGAAGCCACAAAGCTTCTTGATAATACTATGACAAATTATTGTGAATGGCTAGAAACATGGATAGAATTGCTCATGATGTGGAAACTCATAAAATTAAAATTATGCCACATAAAATGGATGCTACTGAAACCTTAAAAGTCCATGCAAGTTACCATGAATTGAAGTAGAGAAAGAATCACAAGGATTAGAGCTAAGCGAGAACTCCTAGAAAAAGCGATTCCACCCGTGTTTTATCATAATCTTGATGAAGATGTTAAAATGATTGGTGTGAAACCCATTGGAACTTTGTTTAGTAATACAAAACTTGATGAAAAAGGGACCGGAGACGAGTCAACTTTAGCTAGAAGGCGCCCCAATTGTTCGGAGTGTGATGATCTTAAAGATAAAAAAATAAAAGTGGGTTTGAAGAGGTCAAGACTTTAAATAGTGATGTGCCCACTACTTTGGATTACAAGGAGTTTAATTATGATAATTGCTCTTTGATTGAATGTATTTCCTTGATGCAATAATGACGATACTTGATGAAGTGACTGTGGCAGAGAGAAGCGGGTATAAACTCAACTTGTTTTTGTTTTTGTAAATATGTTTAACCCGGTATCCATGATTCAGCATATTATGATCAAACATGTTTGCAATGACAATTAGAGATTATAGTTGTTCATGCCATGCTTAAGTAGCTAGGCGTGGATAATGATTTATCTTGGATGTCAACATGCATTAAAATGGTTGTGATGTAGTATATTGATATCGTATCCTCCTCTGAATGTTTCAAGTGGCTTGACTTGGCACATGTTCACGCATGTAGTTGAATCAAAACCAACATAGCCTCTACAATATTTATGTTCATGGTGTTCATATCCTACTCATGCTAGTATTCAATGTTGATTATGCACAACGCATGTTCATGACCATTTTCGCTCTCTAGCTGGCCGCTTCTCAACCTATTTGCTAGCCTTCACTTGTACTAAGCGGGATTACTACTTGTGCATCAAAGCCCTTAAACCAAAGTTATTCCAGATGAGTCCATTATATCGACCTATATGCAGTATTACCCTGCTGTTCCAAGTAAATTTGCATGTGCCACCTCTAAAATTTCAAATGAACATCTGTTTTGTGTGCCTGGACCGCTCATGGAGTGACAAGGTGTAGTCAGTATCTTCCATGCTAAGAGGGTTATTCTCATGATGAGTGTTTATTCACTCGTCCTTGCACGAGAGGTGCCGGTAATAGGGATGCCCAGTCTCAAAATCAAAAATTGCAAATAATTAAACAAAACTCCCCCAGGATTGTTGTTGGTATGGACAGTACACGTGGATTCGGCTAGCCGTGGATTGTGTTCGTTGGTGGAGGAGGAGTAAACCTTTACTTTTATCACTTGGGAACAACCGCTAATGTGTTTAGCATGGAAGATATTGATAACTCTTGGTCATAACTTTGACAGGAAGGGTGCACCTCCCAAAATTATATTTATCTTTGATTTAAGCTTTGAGCTCTAGCACCTCTGCACATCCCTGCTTCCCTCTGTGAAGGGACTATCTACTTAATTTTATGTTGAGTCATCACCTTCTCAAACAAGCGCCAGACCTGAGAGCACTATTGTCATCCTCATGCATTGGGTATAGTTAATGTTGAATGCATCATGACTGGATCTTTTCTACCATGAATTACAATGTTTAGTCGCTGCTTGAACATTGGAGGTGCTCTGCATTTATGTTTTGCGGTCTCGGAAAGGGCTAGCGAGATACCACTGTTGTCATATTATATCATGATTGTTTTGAAAAAGTGTTGGCATTTGAGATATATTATTATTGCTCGCTAGTTGATTATGCCATTGATATGAGTTAATATAATTTTTAAGAGTTATTGCTGATATGGTTACTCATGATCTTTGCTAAAAACCTGGGTGCTACTTAAGCATATATATGTAAACAAGAACAAAAGAGTTCGTAAAAGTTTTTCTTTATCACTTTAAGTTTGTCAACTGAATTGCTTGAGGACATGCAATGGGTTAAGCTTGGGGGAGTGTCAGTGTACTAAACTTTGGGCCCCTTTAGCACCACATACTTGTGCATGGGCAGCTGTAACCGCACCCGCGGCAAGGCACAAAGAGGGCGATCGGGGACAAATACAAGACAAAGAAAAACATCCAAGTCAGAGAACAGAGGACGAGCTGGACCCCCGGCAAGGCCCTTGCCGGGACGGCTCGCGAGACCCCGGCAAGGTCCTTGCCGGGACGACTTACAGAGCACCACCCTTATGGTTGAGAGCTCTGACACCATCGACAATGTTAAGGCCAGGATCCAAGGGCACGCGCGTAGTGGCGTGCAGATCTTTGTGAAGGCCAAAAGACAAGGCCCCAGCAAGATCCTTGTCGAGGAAGCCCATGAGGCCCCGGCAAGATCCTTGCCGGGAACATCGGCAAGACCGTGTCCAGACTCGGCTTCCCAGTCACCACTCCAGTGCGGGGGCTGACCTGTCAGCCTGGCAGGCGCCTGCGTGGAGGCATGCAGATCTTCATGAAGACCCTGCCACCTCTCCAGCGCAGCAGCTGGCCATCCAACTTGGCACTGCATGCCTCATCGGTATGGACGCGTGTCGAGATGGGGCGGGGCGGCAACGGACGGGACGGGCTCTCTTCCCGTCCCCAATAAAGCTAGAGGGCACGTAAGAGGCGCATTTAATGCGTATGTCCATAGATGACCAAGATAAGCATGTGTACTATAGTGGTTTACAGCTCCTGCATACATCGTAGTTACTTTACACCTCCTGTATGCCACTGTGGCAGCCCCTTGGTCATATAAAAAGGAGGCCCATGGCTTACCGGAGAGGGATTCGGCTTTTTGGACCTCTCAGCCCAGCTTGCATGCGTAGCAACAAGCCAACGCTCAAGAACACTCAATACACAATCAAGCAGGACTAGGGTTTTACGCATCTCAGCGGCGCGAACCTGAGTAATGACCCGTGGTGTTGATCACTAGATCTGCTCTTTGCTTAGCCCCTCTTCCATGCCAAACCGTAGAAGGGATCCCCGTGGTCTCATAGGTGTCGTACCCCGACATCTTTGGTGCGCCAGGTAGGGGTCAGAGAGCTTTGCAAACCTGATCTAGCAATTAGCACGTCGTTTCATTGACCACCGTGGCTCCCAAGAAGAAGGGGATCACAGCGATCGGTTCGTCTGGAGCCGAACCGCCCGTACCAGCGCGGGCGGGCAACGGGGCGGTCACAGATGGTGGCGGAGGCGTGGCCCGTGAGCATCCACGACACTCTGGCAATCGAAGCCAGGCGAGTGGCGTCGTTCGTGCCCGAGATGACGAGCCGCACGCCGGTAGGTCCAAGGGCAGAGCCGTGTTGCCTATGGGCGGCGCGGCGACCTCCAAGACACCCCCGCCGGCGCCCGCGCCGCGGTCTTCCCAGGACGTGCGCGATGAGCAACGCCGCGACGTTGGTGACCCCGGGCGCCACCACGGGAAGAGCCCTCTGCATCACTCTCGAGATGCACCGGGCCAGCATGCACGCCCAGCGCTGGCGAAAATGGCGCGCGGCCGCGAGACCATGGCAGAGCTCCTTCTAACATGGTTAGAAGTCAGAGCGCATCACGGTCCGCGCAACTTTCGCCGCCACCCACGCCAGCAGAAGCGTTGGCGCACGTGCAACTGCTCCTCAACTTTCCTCCTGCTACGCAGAAGCTCGACGAGTGGAGAGCTACCATCCGGAGCCTCATCAGCTTCGCCAATAAAGACGAACCGCAACCAGCGGGGCCCTCCTGCCGGCGCTCTATCCAGCCGGCGCATGCCGGTGGTGGAAGGACCGGAGGTGCTGCGACCACGGTGCACTCTCCTCCTCCACGCTAGCAACAGCAACCGCTGGTTCGTCGGGCCGACGCCTGTGACAACGTTTCCACAGCATCGTCCGACCCACGAGCCCGCCGCGATCAACGTCAAGTTCTTTGGGAGCGAGTCCAGGAAGACACTCGGACCACTATCGAGCGGCGACGAGAAGCGTGCCATCAGTCAGATAGGCGCGCAGGGCCCACTGAGGACTGGCCCACCCACTTACGAGGTGGGTTGTCCAGCTTTTACCCGTGAGCTGCGGCGATTCCAGTGGCCCACCCATCGCACATTCAAGCCTGAGGTCGGAGAGACGTACAACAGCAAGACTCACCCGTCGGAGTTCCTGAGCATCTACACCATTGCGATGCAAGCTGCCGGGGCTCGTGACGACAAGGTGCTTGCCAATTACTTCCCGTTGGTACTTAAGCCCAACGTCATGTCGTGGTTGATGCACCTGCCAGCGGATTCCATTTCTTCTTGGTCGGATCTGTGTCACGAGTTTGTTGGCGCCTTTACCGGGGGCCACCAAGCTCCTGGCCAGGCAAGTGATTTGCATGTCATCCCCCAGAAGGACGGCGAAACCTTGCGCAAGTACATCCAGAGGTTCAGCCGTGTGCAATACAACATCCCACATGTTCATCCCGCCGCCGTCATTAGTGCATTCCATCAGAATGTGCGCAACCGCAAGATGCGTGAGGAGCTGGCGATGAACAAGGTTAGGGATGTCGCCGAGCTTTATGTTTTGGCCGACAGATGTTCTCGGGCTGAAGAAGGGAGGAAGTACCCCAGCGAAGATGTCGGCGCGGAAACTGACTCCACGGACGAAGATGTCATCGCCCCGACAAAGAAGGGCCGGCGACGCAATAGGAAGCGCAAGGGCAAGACTGTGCTTGCCATCGAGGGATCCGGCGACCCCGGCGCCGCCAAGAAGGCCAAGGCTGATGACCCCGGCAAGGAAGTTGCCGGGTGCGCCGCCTGCCGGGCCTTGGCGGCTGCCGACAAGCCAGAAGGCTCCGACAAGCAGTACTGCCAGATCCATCGCACCAAGGACCATGACCTCTAGAATTGCCGGAAGGTTGAGCAACTTGCAGAGAAGCAGAGAGCTGAGTATGAGAGGCGCAACAAGGAGAAGGGCCAGGACGGTGCTGAGGGGTCCGGCAAGAAGCGTGGTGGCCGAGGAGGCCGCCACGGCAAAGATAACCAACCAGAAAGGCCCGCTCGGGGCCGCGACAAGAAAGAAGGAGACGATGATCATGATGAGGATGACGAGTCTAGCGAGCACGAGTTCCAGAAAGCTACGGAGGCCATGTGCGTCAACGGTGGCGCCTCGTTGCATACCTCTCACTGCCGACTAAAACAGTGGGCGTGTGAAGTCACTACGGCAGAGCCATCGTTCGATGCCCAGAAGCCACTGAAGTGGTCCAACACGCCTATCATTTTTGACACCGAGGATCACCCCGGTCGCGCAATGGTGGTCAGGTGTTTGTCGTTGTTGGTTTCACCAACGATACGCAACCTCAAGGTGACAAAAGTGCTAGTCGACGGTGGGGCCGGCCTGAACTTGATCTCGCCCACTGTGATCAAGAGACTGCAAATCCCTGATGGAGATCTCGAGGAAACGGGCACGTTTCAAGGGGTCAACCCGGGAAGGAGTCAGCCGAAAGGTAAAATCATGTTGCCCGTTACATTTGGGGGCGAGCTGAACTATAGGATGGAGAAGATCATTTTTGATGTTGCAAAGATCCCCTTGCCCTATAATGGGATCCTCGGCTGCCCGGCGCTGGCCAAGTTCATGGCGGCGTCACATTACGCCTACAACACGTTAAAGATGCCCGGGCCAATGAGCATCATCACCGTCCCCTCCGACAAGAAAGACGCGCTCATCTGCGCCGACCAACTCTACCAGGAGGCAGTTGTAGCAACCGCCGCCAAGGCACTTGCTCCTGCTGCTGAAGCCCCGGGAAGGAAGAAAACCGGCAAGGCCTCTGCCCCTGCCGGCAAGGCCTCTTCCGGTGAGACCTCCTTCGGCAAGACCTCCTGCACCCACTCCGGCAAGCGCGCCTCTTCGGAGTGCTGCGCTCCCGTCAAGGACGTGCCAGAGAGCTCCACCGGTAAGAGCAAGAAATCCAAGGCAGCACCACCAGAGACCAAGAAGGTGCCCGTCAAGGAGGACGGCACAGGCGGGGCTTTTATTATAAGCTCCACCCTCGACAGCAAATAGGAAAGCGCGCTCGTCTCCTTCCTGCGGGCGAATGTCGATGTGTTTGCATGGCAAGCATCTGACATCCCCGGCGTTCCTAGGGAGGTGATTGAGCACCATCTTGCTGTATGTCCTCATGCGCAGCCCGTCAAGCAGAAGGTCAGAAGCTTTGGAGCGGCAAGAGTTTATCATCAAAGAGATCAGGAAGTTGGAGGCAGCAGGCTTGGTCAGAGGGGTGCTCCACCCGACATGGTTGGCCAATCCGGTAGTAGTGCACAAGGAAAATGGGAAATGGAGGCTGTGCATTGATTATACAGATATCAATAAAGCTTTTCCAAAGGATCCTTTCCCTTTGCCACGCATTGACCAGATTGTGGACTCCACTGCCGGGTGCGACTTGCTGTCCTTCCTAGATGCCTACTTAGGATACCACCAGATCTTCATGACGAGGGAAGATGAAGAGAAGACCGCGTTTATCACCCCATGTGGTACGTATTGTTTTAAGTGAATGCCTTTCGGGTTGAAAAGTGCTGGTTTGACATTTCCAAGAGCGGTTCAGATTGGTTTTGAGCCCCAGCTCCATAGAAATATGGAGTCTTACATGAATGACATAGTGGTCAAAACCAAAGACAGGGCAACACTTGTGCAAGATTTGGAAGAAACATTTGCAAATTTGCGCAAGATCAATCTCAAGCTCAACCCCAAGAAGTGTGTGTTCGGCGTCCCATCCGGCAAACTTCTCGGGTTCTTTGTGTCTCAGCGTGGGATTGAAGCGAACCCCGACAAGATCAAGGCAATTGAGCAGATTGAAGCACCAAGGCGAGTCAAAGATGTGTGTCAGCTTGCTGGCTGCGTTGCTGCTTTAAGTAGGTTCATCTCCAAATCCGCTGAGCGTGCCCTCCCCTTCTTCAAGATTTTGAAGAAGGCGGGACCCATGAAATGGACCCCGAAGGCAGAGGTAGAGCTACGGGATTTGAAGTGGTACCTTTCCTCTACACCAATACTAGTTGCGCCTAAACCACAAGAACCGTTGCTGTTATATCTAGTGGCGACGAATCAAGTGGTTAGCGCTGTGCTAGTGGCGCAGAGGGAAGTCGACGAAGAGATGGTAGTAGTGGCAAGACTGTCAGATGACGAACCATAACTCCTCCCGGTAGGGTCTGGTGCCGGCAAGGCAGGACCCTCGGCAGAATCTGGCACCGGCAAGGCAGGAACCCCGGCGGGGTCTAGCGCCGGCGAGGCAGGATCTACATAAGCAAATGAAGAAGATGATGCAGCACCCAGTTTACTTTGTCAGCTCCCTATTACAGGGGGCTAGGTTAAGATACTCTGGTGTGCAGAAGTTGCTCTTTGGCCTCCTTATGGCCTCGAGGAAGCTGCGTCATTATTTTCAAGCACATGAGATCACCGTCATCACTCGCTTCCCGTTGCAACGAATCTTGCACAACCCAGATGCGACGGGAAGGATTGTGGAATGGGCATTGGAACTGTCAAGCTTTGGTCTCAGGTTTGAGAGCACTTCGACAATCCAGAGCAGGGTTTTGGCGGAGTTCATTGCAGAATGGACCTCAACGCCTGACGAAGAAATTCAAGAGACCACTCTCCCCGGCAAGGAAACAAGCTGCAACTGGATTATGTACTTTGATGGGGCTTTCTCGCTGCAAGGCGCCGGTGCCGGCATGCAGCTTGTCGCGCCCACCGGAGAGCACCTCAAGTACGTAGTCCAAATGCATTTTCCCCGGGAGAGATCGACGAATAACACCACGGAGTATGAGGGGCTGCTCGCCGGTCTCAGGATCGCGACAGACCTTGGGATCAAAAAGTTGATCGTCCGTGGGGATTCACAACTCGTGGTGAAGCAGGTGAACAAGGATTATCAGAGCCCGCTGATGGAAGCTTATGTGGATGAAGTGAGGAAGTTGGAAGAATGTTTTGACGGTCTACAAGCAGAGCATGTTCCTCGAGCAGAGAACAGCATTGCTGACGACCTGTCAAAACGTGCTGCCCTCAAGTTACCTGTGGAATCAGGGACCTTTGTGCTCCAATTGACTCAGCCATCTGTTGAGCCGTCAGCGGGGCAGAATAAGGGAAGGAAATCATGCCCCGGCAAGTGCCTTCCTGCCGAGCTCCCAGGAGCCACCGACAAGGATGTTGCCGGGGACGCCAAGCTTGCCGGGGAGCGGCAGCCTTCGGCAGGGCCTCAGGCCCTTGCCGTGGAGGCAACCGCTCCCACGGTAGAAGACATGCCTCTAGTCCTTGTCATCGAGCCTCAGGCTCCGTCATGGGCGCAACACACCATTCAGTTCCTCCAAACAGGGGGACTCCCTGAAGAACAGGAAGAAGCGGAGAAAGTAGCCCATCGGTCTGCCATGTATCAGTTTGTGGACGATGTCATGTACAGGAAAAGACCGAACGGCGTGAATTGAAGTGTATTCCCCGGGAGGACGGACTGGAGCTATTGGCAGAGATACATGGAGGCATATGTGGCTCTCACGTAGGATCAAGGGCCCTTGCCGGCAAGGCGTTCTAGCAAGGTTTCTTCTAGCCCACTGCTCTCCAGGATGCAACTGCACTAGCAACCAAGTGTGAAGCGTGTCAGTTCCATTCAAAGAAACTCCGTCAACCAGCTCAAGCTCTTCAGACAATCACTCTTTCCTGGCCATTTTCGGTCTGGGGGCTCGACATATTGGGCCCCTTTCCCCGTGCTGTCGGGGGATTTGAGTACTTGTACGTTGCGATCGACAAGTTCACAAAGTGGCCAGAAGTGGAAACAGTGAGAAAGGTGACAGCACAGTCAGCCGTCAAATTCTTCAAAGGGCTAGTTTGCCGTATTGGTGTGCCAAACAGAGTCATCACCGACAACGGCAGGTAGTTCACAAGCCACACCTTCATGCAATACGCCCAAGACCTCGGCAGCAAGATATGTTTTGCTTCTGTTGCACATCCACAAAGCAACGGCTAGGTGGAGAGGGCAAATGTTGAGCTATTGCGAGGCCTCAGGACGAGGACTTTCGACAGGCTGCACAAGTGCGGAAGACACTGGATTGACGAGTTGCAGGCGGTTCTTTGGTCAATCAGAACAATGCCAAATCAAGCCACCCTTCTCCCTCGTGTACGGGGCAGTAGCAGTTCTCCCCACGGAACTCACATACGGGTCACCTCGAGTGCTCGCTTATGATGAGCTAGAGCAAGAGCAGTTGCGGCAAGATGACGCCACGCTCCTTGAGGAAGATCGTCTTCAGGCTGCTGTGCGAGCTGCACGCTACCAGCAAGCCTTGTGCCGCTACCATAGCTGCAAGGTTCAAGCCCGAAGCTTTGAGGAAGGCGACCTTGTTCTTCGGCGTGTTCAGTCGGCCAAGAATTCCAACAAGTTGACGCCAAAGTGGGAAGGACCTTATCGGGTAATACGAGTCACCAGGCCTGGCGCGGTCTGCCTGGAGACCGAAGACGGTATCCCAGTGAGCAACTCCTGGAACATCGAACATCTTCGCAAGTTTTACCCGTAAGGCGCGGCTGCCGGGCCTCCCGGCAAGCCACCTTTTGTGCAAGCCTTGCCGGCAAGGCATGTGACCCTTTGTACAAAGCCAGGCGCAGACCCTGAGCAATACATGAATAAACGAAGCGCTGGCGCCCTAAGAATTAGCATGCATGTTAGGTTGAGTCTCTCTCTGGTAGGGTCGATAGTGCTTAGCGGTAACTAACCCCTAGCTCAGAGGATGAATATGTGTCTTGTGTCCCTTCCCGTCCCTTTTTGGTTCGCAGGACGCACGAGCGCTTCAGCGAGACTTCTTGGGGGAAAGGAGATGAGCTGGCACCCCGACCCGGCAAGCCAATGCTGTCGAGGGCAACAGATAAGTCCTTTCTTCCCATTGCATACTTCCGTATGAAGCTTGGACGTATGAAACCTCGCTCTATCTCATGCCGCCGTGCTCCCTTTTTCTTGTGCCTAAAGTCCCCTTTGGGCCGGGAGTTGGTTGTAGTTGCGGTGAAAAGGGAATGGGCGAAGGGCCTAATCCTAATTTGACCCTACCTCCGCCAAGGGCGTGAGCGTAGTCGTGGTATGAAGCGGGAGAACGGCAAGGTCTGTTGCCGGGATGACGTTGTTTATTTAATGGATAATAACAAGGACCCGTTCCTTGGTGTGAGCCTTACTTACACACAAAAGAACCCAGCAAGCACCCTTTTTCTTCATTAATACGTTGGTTAACAAGTACAATTCATACGGAGTGCAAGCATAAGCGAGGGATTACAAAGTTTAAATTCGACAAGGGCCCGAAAGCTTAAAACCTAAAAAAAGATAAGATGCCCGTAATCCCTTTCTTGTCCCTCTCCTCAGGAAGTGGATCAAGATAGCACGGGGGCAAAAGGAGCGCTTAGGCGAGGTACATGCGGCAGAAGACACCAAAAGAGCATCCCGGTGATGACAGCACCGGGAGAGGAGCCGAAAGATGAGGCAGCGGGCCGACAATACGAGATAAAGGCGTCGGTGCCATCGTACTCCAACTTGACGGCCCGCCACCCACCATCTTCGTCTTCTTCGGCCTTCCCGTGCCAGCGGCCAGGAGCGACGGCCCCGAGAAGTTCAAGGAGCTGGCTTGGGGAGCCACCGCCAAGAACCACCCCCCGACAAATCACTCTGCCGGGGAGAAGGCTAGGTGCTGATGATGGTGCTGCCGGCGTCGCCTAGGGACGGGGCGCCCGACGTCTAGTCGGACCCGTCCTTTCCATCGGTCTCCTCCTCATCGCCATCGCTCGAGGATGAGCTTTCATCATCAGTTGAGCTCTCCGCGCAGCGCCCTAGCCGGGTTCCCGAGCGCCCAAAAACCTTGATGGAGAGCAGGTCAGCCTCCACTAATTTGAAGTGGAGGACGTGCCCCTTAATCAGGCAGTGGGCACGTGCGAAGGTTTTCCAACCATGATGAAGAAGCATTACATGAGGGACGGGGAACTTTACGTTCGCCCACATGTCGCCATTGCAACATCCCTTCATGCGAAGCCTCAACCTCGATGGCTGATCAACCTCCAACACCCTCGCGAACACCTCGGGAAGACGAAGGTGGCTACGTGGCGGTTCGCGCAGCTCCAGGATAAACTCCAGTGCCGTGTCTCCGACATGGCCGCTCGACGAAGCAGGAGGAGATGGTGGTGGAGACGGTGGCGCCGCAGGTGCCCCCCTTCCATGCCCACCTCTGCCTCGACCACCTTGCCGACCGCGGCCCCGTCCAGCACCTTCGCCTTGGGCGTCTGGCTCTTCCTTAACCGCCACAGCTCTCTGGCAAGAGGAAGATCTAGTCGCCTCCGCAGAAGGAAGGCCGCGATCATTCCCTCTCGGCATGGTGGTGGATGGAGAACGGGGAAGAAGAAGACGCGAGGGGATGCCCCCCATCTCCTCCCGGTCCCCCTTTTATAGCCGGGCAGGGAGGGCTGGGGGCTGGCTCTACACCTCCTCGAAAGAGTCCTTTCAAGTCTGGCTCATTAAAGCCATTGGCAACGAGCGAGGCCGTCGACCGCCCTCCCCGCGCCAATCAAAGGCGCATGGGTATCTGCCATGGCACGCCCTCCCGTATCCTGCGCGTCCACCACCTACCCCGCGCCATGCATTCGGCGCACGTGGCAAAAAAGGCGAGCGTAGTGGGAAGCGTGGAACGGCGATTACTGTCCCGTGAATAAAGGCTATTCACGGGCCGCCGCAAGCGTAGACAACAAGAAGATTATGGCAGTTATCCCCTGCCACGCGTGCCCGCGCACTGTTTGTGCCTGGCCCAACGGCGCTTCGCACCCGTGTGTGGCCCAGGCCCGGGGGCTCCTGTCGGTGTACTAAAATTTGGGCCCCTATAGCACCCCCATACTTGTGCACGGGCAGCTGTAACCGCACCCGCGGCAAGGCACAAAGAGGTCGATCAGGGACAAATACAAGACAAAGAAAAACGGCCAAGTCAGAGAACAGAGGATGTGCTGGACCCCCGGCAAGGCCCTTGCCGGGACGGCTTGTGAGACCCCGCCAAGGTCCTTGCCGGGACGACTTACAGAGCACCATCCTTGTGGTTGAGAGCTCTGACACCATCGACAACGTTAAGGCCAGGATCCAAGGGCGCGCGCGTAGTGGCGTGCAGATGTTTGTGAAGGCCAGAAGACAAGGCCCCGGCAGGATCCTTGTCGAGGACGCCCACGAGGCCCCAGCAAGATCCTTGCCGGGGACATCGGCAAGACCGTGGCCAGACTCGGCTGCCCAGTCACCACTCTAGTGTGGGGGCTGACCTGTCAGCCTGGCAAGCGTCTGCGTGGAGGCATGCAGATCTTCGTGAAGATCCTGCCACCTCTCCAGCGCAGCAGCTGGCCAGCCAACTTGGCACTGCATGCCTCATCGGCATGGACGCATGTTGAGACGGGGCGAGGCGGCAACGGACGAGACGGGCTCTCTTCCTATCCCCAATAAAGCTAGAGGGCATGTAAGCGGCGCATTTAATGCGTTTGTCCATAGATGACCAAGATAAGCATGTGTACTGTAGCGGTTTACAACTCCTGCATACACTGTAGTTACTTTACACCTCCTGTATGCCACTGTGGCAGCCCCTTGGTCATATAAAAGGAGGCCCACGGCGTACCGGAGAGGGATTCGGCTTTTTGGACCTCTCGGCCCGTCTTGCATGCGTAGCAACGAGCCGAAGCTCAAGAACACTCAATACACAATCAACTAGGGTTTTACGCATCTCAGCGGCCCGAACCTGGGTAAAGACCCCTGGTGTTGATCACTAGATCTACTCTTTGCTTAGCCCCTCTTCCCTGCCAAACCATAGAAGGGATCCCCGTGGTCTCATAGGTGCCGTTCCCCGACAGGGAGTTGACATGTCTCCATCATATCTTACTTTTCCTAACACTTTTGCTCTTGTTTTGGACTCTAATTTGCACGATTTGAATGAAACTAACCCGGACTGACGTTGTTTTCAGCAGAACTACCATGGTGTTGTTTTTGTGCAGAAATAGAAGTTCTCGGAATTGGACGAAACCTTTTTGGAGAATTATTTCAGAATAAATAAAAATACTGGAACCAAGAACCACTGGAGGGGGGGGGGGTCCCTGGCTGCCCACAAGACACCCGAGTGCGCCACCCCCTGGCGCGCCCTGGTGGGTTGTGGGGCCCTCCGGGCTCCGCTGACCCTAATTCAAACTCTATAAATTCCTATTTTTGGAGAAAAAAACAAGGGAGGAAGTTTCATCGCATTTCACAATACAGAGCCGCCACCACCTCCTGATCTTCATCGAGAGGCCAGATCTGGAGCATGTTCGGGGCACCGGAGAGGGGAATCTTCGGTCTTCGTCATCACCAACCCTCCTTCATCACCAATTCCATGATGCTCCCCACCGGGAGTGAGTAATTCCTTCGTAGGCTCGCTGGTCGGTGAGGAGTTGGATGATATTCATCATGTAATCGAGTTAGTTTTGTTAGGGCTTGATCCCTAGTATCCACTATGTTGTGAGATTGATGTAGCTATGACTTTGCTATGCATAATGCTTGTCACTAGGGCCAGAGTGCCATGATTTTAGATCTGAACCATTTATGTTTTCACCATTATATCTATGTCCTAGATCCGAGCTTGCAAGTCATATGCACCTATTATGTGTTATGATCCGTAAACCCCAGGGTGACAGTAATTGGGATACTTTCCGTTTATGACCGTAGTTTGAGGAGTTCATGTATTCACTATGTGTTAATGCTTTGTTCCGGTTCTCTATTAGAAGGATGCCTTAATATCCCTTAGTTTCCTTATGGACCCCTTTGCCACGAGAGGGTAGGACAAAAGATGTCATGCAAGTTCTTTTCCATAAGCACGTATGACTATTTACGGAGTTCATGCCTACATTATATTTATGAACTGAAGCTAGTTCTGTGTCGCCCTAGGTTATGACTCTTATATGATGAATATCATCCAACAATTCACCGATCCAATGTCTGCGAGTTTTTCCACATATTGCTCTTGCTAAGTTACTATTGCTATTACTACTGTTACAAAACTGTTACTACTGTTACCACTGGTATCAAAACTATCATATTACTGTGCTATTGATCACAGTGCTGCAGATATTAAATCTCCAGGTGTGGTTGAATTGACAACTCAACTGCTAATACTTACAAATATTCTTTGGCTCCCCTTGTGTCGAATCTATAAATTTGGGTTGAATACTCTACCCTCGAAAACTATTGCGATCCCCTATACTTGTCGGTTATCATGCTTATGAACAAAATAAAGCTTTTACTAAACATATTGTAGAAGCTATGATTAAAGCTCATGAAGAAAAGCTAGAATTGGAGGTCTCTATGCCTAGGAAATTACATGATGAATGGGAACCTACTATTAAGGTTAAGATCAAATATTATTGTAACGCCCCGAGTACGATGCGCCAGGTGTCTTCCAGTTATTCGCCGTTGTTGCCATGTCATTCGCTTGCATGTTGCATTTTGCCATTTCATCATGTGCATCGCATTTGCATTTTTGTTCGTCACTTGCATCCGGTCTCTTTCTCCGTTGTCCGTTCCGGAATCCGACACTCTCACATGCACCCATTGCACCTCTCTGTCCTTGTTTCGTGAGCGAGAGAAAAATGTTCTCGGAATGGGCCGAGATTTGTCGAGTGGCCTTGGTATATCACTGGTAGACCGCCTGTCAAATTTCATTCCATTTGGAGGTCGTTTGATGCCCCAACGGTTAACCGCGTTAACCGCGAAACTCCCTTCTCTTTGCAGTCTAGCACCCCTTCAAAACAGCCCACTAGCCCATCTAAACCCCTCCATGCTCTCCGACGTTGGATCACGATCGTGTGGGCGAAAACCGCACCTCATTTGGACTCTCCTAGCTCCCCCTACCTATAAATTAGTCCCCTCCCCCGAAATTTCGGGCAAACCCTAGCTTTCTTCCTCCTCCCGCCGTCGGACGTGGTCGCGCCGCCGCTTCTCGCCCAATCCTACGCCGACACGTCACCCCGCCGCCATCTCCACCGCGCCGGCCCTCCTGGCCCAGATCGGGGCCCGCCGAGCCCATCGGGGCCCAGACGAGCCCGCGCGCCACCGCCCGTATACCCCGCGGGCCCGGGTCGACCCTTGCCGGCGTTCGTCGTCCGCCGCCGCCTCGACCCCACCGGAGCACGCCGCCGTCTCGCCGTACCCTTGCCGCCCCAGGTCGCCAGCCCCGCGCCCGTCCCCATCTCCTTCTTCCTCCTCTGGCCCGATCTCTCTCTCTCACCTCGCTCTTTCTCTCTCTTCTCCCCGAAGGATCCGCCGCCGCCGCCCCGTGAAGCTCCGCTCGACGCCGGTGGCCATCACCGATGCCGGGAATGGAGACCCCGCCCCGTTCTCCACCGGACCCGGCCAGCTTTGGCCGTCCCCGCCGCCGTCCTGCCGCCCTCGAGGCTCGCCGGAGCCTCAAGGTGCGCCGCCGCCGCCATGCCTCGCTCCCGATCCGATCGGGAGGAGGACGACGTCCCCGTCGGCCCGGCCTCGTGGGCACGCGTGGGCCACCGCATCCCGTCCGGCCCAGATCCAGACCCAGCGCCGGCCCGCCTTGCCTCTTTCTTCCTGGGCTGAGCCCGCTATGTGAGCCCTTCTAAATCCCACCCGAGCGTCATTTAGTTTACTCGCGGTCGTCTATTTTTTTTCAAGCCCCTGAAAATCCATATTATGTGTGCATGTTTGGGTGGCTCTATCTCCGTGCATGTTGCTCCGTTTTGAGTGAATGATATGTCAAAATGTTCATCTCGTGATGCTCTACATGATGGTATGTTTTGCATGCATGTCGGGATGCATTATGCCATGTTAGTCCCTGTTGCAAGAGTGCTATATGATGTTAACTGCTGAAACTTGTCACAACTTGTTGTTTTGTCTTTTTCGTTGCATTTTGTGTGTGCATCTTTTGTGCATCATGTCTACATGTTTTAGGAGCATAATCATGCCATCTTTACGGTGGTGCAATCCATGTATTTTTTATGTGCCTTGTGGTGACTAGGACAAGCTTGCAAAGTGTGCTACTTGATGTTGCTGTTTTCAGACACTTGGTATTTTTGCCAAGTCTTTTCCTGTTACTTTATGTTGCTATGTTGACTTGTTGCCACAAGTAGATCCATGCATATTTTGATGAGGTTCATTAAGAGTGTTTTGAAGATATGGTTATGCTCTATCTATTGATGCCTCTGTTAGTAATTATGGAGTAGTGTAGCCTGTCATTACCATGCTCTACGTTTGCTAAATATTGTTGCTGGCAGTTTGTTAACATGAAGTTCATTTTTTCCATGTGTTTTGCTAGTGATCCTTGCACCCTATGAACTTTCTCTTGCTATGTTTATCTTAATAAATGTGTCTTCTTACTATTGGTTACCTTGTGATGGCACGAAATGCTTTGTGGTGAGTGGCATGAGCTTGCAAAGTTGCTATCATTAATCTGTTTCTGCCATGTCATGTGTTTCTACCAAGTCTGTAACTGTTCATATCATTTGCCATGTTTGCATTGATGCTACCATCAATTCCATGCATAATCTGGAGATGCCTACTTGACATGTTTTGATGTGCATGTGATGCTCTATCATGATATGCATTTTTACGCCTCATATATGTCCTGAAGCATATGTTGTCATTGCCATGAACATGCCTAAATGATGTTCCAGTTTTCTGTTAACTTCATGATGCCATGTTGTGAGCATGATATTGATTGATCTATGCCTCTTTTGGTGATGCTCCTTTCATATGAATTGAAGTATGCTATGATTACTTTGTACATATGCCATGTTTGTTAATTTTGGACTTCATATGACCTCTGTTACAAGCTTGCAAACATGCTATGTTGATGCTACTGTTTTGCCTTCCCAGATTTCCTCAAGTCTGAGAATCAGCTTATATCATGTTGCATCTTGCCTTGTTGTTTTCCATTGATCTATCGGTCATATGGAGATGCTTAGTAGTAATGTTTTGCCATGTTTAACCTGTACTTTAATGCCATGCTTTTGTTTGTTATGTTCTTGCACCATATCATCTTTGTTTCATGCCTCCAACATGTCAACATGTTATTCCTGCTCATGTATGCCCTGTTTTCCACTAAGTCATAATCTGTGTTATTAAGTTGCTTTTTGCTTTGATCATATTGGTTTAATCCTGATGCCTAGGAACCTGAACCTTAAATGTTATTTGAAGCATGTTGTCTGTACTTTGAGTGCATGTCAAGTTTATGCTCATATGATTCCTGTAGCATGTTGTTTCCTTGATTGCAAAGTGTTTAGTTGCTGTTTTGGGCAGATTGTGAGTGAAACTTGTTTGGAGTGTATGTGTTGAACCGTTGCTCCGTTTTGAGCATGCTCTATATGAAACTTGCTTAGTTTTGCATGTAGTTTCATGTTACCTTGTTGCAACCATGTTTTAGAGTGTTTGTGATGTTCTTTTGCTTGTATTTGCATCAATGTCATGTTTAACTTGTTTTGCTCATATCTTCTAGGCCGTAGCTCCGAATTAAATGAACTTTACATGTAACTTGACTAAAAACCGTGTAGATCATCTTGGTGCCCTTTAACTTGATGTTTAACAACTTCAACATTGTGTTCTAATCAGATCTGGACCAATTTCGAAATTTGCATATGAGGACTTACCGGAATTGTTATATATTGTTTCCGGCCTCATTTAAACTTGCTTTAATGTGTTGCTCTTGTATGCATCATCTCTTTTCATGAGTAGTCTCATGTAGTCTTGTCATGCATCATACTTGGTTGAGCATCAAGTCTTGTTTATGTGTTGTGTGTTTACCATGTTGTTTGCTTCTTTCCGGTTGTGCTCCTTCTCGATAGTTCCTGTTTCGTTGCGATTGTGAGGATTCGTTGGACTATGTGGCTTCATCTTTTTCATGGACTCGTTCTTCTTCCTAGCGGGATTTCAGGCAAGATGACCGTCACCTTGGATCTCACTACTATCTTTGCTATGCTAGTTGTCTCGATGCTATCGCTATGTCGCGCTATCTACCACTTGTTATCAAGCCTCCCAAATTGCCATGAAAGCCTCTAACCTTTTTACCCTTCCCATCAAACCGTTGTTTGGCTATGTTACCGCTTTGCTCAGCCCCTGTGTTGCTAGTTGCAGGTGCAGTTGCAGGTTGTTCCATGTTGGGACATGGATTTCATGGATATTCTTGGGATATCACAATATCTCTTATTTAATTAATGCACATATATACTTTGTAAAGGGTGGAAGGCTCGGCCTTATGCCTGGTGTTTTGTTCCACACTTGCCGCCCTAGTTTCCGTCATACCGGTGTTATGTTCCTTGATTTTGCGTCCCTAACACGATGAGGGGTATGGGACCCTCTCGACGTTTCGCTTTGAATAAAACTCTTCCAGCAAGGCCCAACATTGGTTTTCACATTTGCGATAATAATACTTGAACCTAATAATTAATTGGCATAGGGCGTCGCGAACCCGAGGATTTTCTACATACAGGGCGGGGCCAGTGCCGATGGTGTTGGTCCCAACTAGAGCACCGTGCGGGACCGCCCCTAGGCAACTTGGGGTATCTGGATCCTGTATGCTTCGCTCATCCGGACGTGGCCTGAGACGAGATACGTGCGGCTACTATCAGGGTGTCGGCACGCCGGGAGGTCTTGCTGGACTTGTTTTACCATTGTCGAAATGTCTTGTGCACCAGGATTCCGAGTCTGGTCGGAGTTTCCCGCAATGGAGGATTGTCTCCGCGGATCATGAGCTCGTCATGGGCTAAGTTGGGACACCCCTGCAGGGTTTGAACTTTCGAAAGTCGTGCCCGCGGTTATGTGGCAGATGGGAATTTGTTAATATCCAGTTGTAGAAGACTTGAAGTAAACTTAATTTAAAATACACCAACCGCGTTGCGTAACCATGATTGTCTCTTTTCGGGGAAGTTCGAGAGGAGAACACAGTTGTGTTATGTTTGAACATAAGTAGTTCAGGATCACTTAGTGATCATTACTAGTTGGCGACCGTTTGCGTAGATTCTCATCTTACTCTTGTACTTGTATGTTAGCCACCAAAATTTGCTTAGTCGCTGCTGCAACCTCACCACTTATCCTTTTCATACCCATTAAGCTTTGCTAGTCTTGATACCCATGGTAATGGGATTGCTAAGTCCTCGTGGCTCACAGATTACTACAACACCAGTTGCAGGTATAGGTAATGTGATGATCATGATGTGAGAGCGATGTTTGCCCATTTTGAGTTCTTCTCTTCTTCTTCGATCTTGGGTTAGGTTCCTGGTCGGCAGCCTGGGCTAGCAGGGTGGATGTCGTTCGAGCTTTTGTTTGTGTTTGCATCCGTAGCCAGATGTTATTCTCATGTATGTTGTCGATGTATTCTTGCGGCATTTGCATGCCTTGTATGTATCCCCATCTATTATGTAATGGATCGATGTAATGATATCCACCTTGCAAAAGCGTGTCAATATGCGGTTCTATCCTTGGTGGGACCTTCGAGTCTCTTTAGGATAGTGTCGCATATTGGGCGTGACAATTATGAATGTAATGCTTTGTGCGATCTAGGTGCTAGCGTCTCCACTATACCAAAATCTTTATGCGACCTGCTAGGTCTCAACAATATGGATGAATGTTCCCTTAACTTGTATTTAGTGGATTCAACTATTAAGAAACCATTGGGTAGAACAAACGATGTTCTTATACTTGCTAATAGAAATTATGTGCCTGTGGATTTCATTGTGCTTTATATTGAATGCAATCCGTCTTGTCCTATGATACTTGGTAGGCCTTTTCTACGCACCATAGGAGCTATTATTGATATGAAAGAAGGAAATATAAGGTTCCAATTTCCATTAAAGAAAGGGATGGAACACTTTCCAAGGAAGAGAATTAAACCACCTTATGAATATATTATGAGAGCTACCTATGGAATTAATTTGAAACATGACAATACTTAAAACAATGCATTACGCCTAGCTAGGGGCGTAAAACAATAGTACTTCTTGGGAGGCAACCCAATAGTTATCTTAATTTTTTGCTTTTACTTTCTCTTCTTCTGTGTTGACAGAATTATTTCTACTGTAATTATTGTGTTTTTCTATTTTAGTTAGTGTTTGTACGAAGTAAAGCCTTTGGGATGATTTGCTTGATAGTTGACTTGATTTTGTGAAAAAAAAACATTTACGCCCAGTTCTGGAATTACTATAATTCACCAGAGCATGATAAAATTCCAAAAGTTCTACACATGATTGATACACAAATTCCCCACGTTTTCTTAATTTTGATTTTTTTTTTGAAGTTACAGAAGTATAGTTTTTGTTCAGATCATTACAGATTGTTTTGTTTTAGAAAGATTCTATTTTTTCTTGCATAGCATGCTTGTTTTAATGATGTTATGGACTATATCGGGGGGTATAAGTCATGAAGAAGTTAATATATACAAGATTAATTATGAATGAGTTTACAACATTACCTAAAGTTTATGATTTGTCTATTATACTAATGGATCTCATGAGGTTTCTGTTGAGATTTGTGTGCTGAAGTTTTCAAGTTTTGGGTGAGATCATGATGGATGAAGGAATAAGGAGCAGCAAGAGCCTAAGCTTGGGGATGCCTGAGGCACCCCAAGGTAATATTCAAGGAAGACCCAAGCATCTAAGTTTGGGGATGCCCCGGATGGCATCCCCTCTTTTGTCTACAATTCATTGGTATGTTACTTGGAGCTACATTTTTATTCATCACATGATATGATTTTTACTTGGAGCATCTTGTGCCATAGTTTTCTTTTGCTTGCTTCTTATTTTGCCACAAACATTGTTTGTTGGACACACCTTTTGAGAGGGACACATATTCATTGCGATTTGTTAGAATACTCTATATGCTTCACTTATATCTTTTGCGACTTATATTTGTTAGAGCACGACGGTGATTACATTTTATAGAAATGATTATACTCTCATGCTTCACTTAAATTATTTTCATTGTCTTAAATAGGAAGTGGTAATGAGCACGGATTATAAGACTAGTTAGAAAAGGATAGGTATTTGGGATTGATATAATAAAAACTTTCATGTATATCACTAAATATGAAATGTATGGGTAAATTATATCTATGTCGCAATATGAAAGGGTATGAGTTCATGATCATTGGTTAGTAAGAATATCAATATCAAAGCTTGTTATTAAGTACTCATTTAAGTGTCCGAGATGGTGATACGTCTCCAACGTATCTATAAATTTTGATTGTTACATGCTGTTATATTATCATTCTTGGATGTTTTACATTCATTTTATAGCAACTTTATATCATTTTTTTGGACTAACCTATTGACATAGTGCCCAGTGCCAGTTGCTGTTTTTTCCTTGTTTTTACTTCGCAGAATATCAGTACCAAACGAAGTCCAAATGCCACAAAACTTTTTGGAGATTTTTTTTGCCCAGAAGACAACTTGGAAGCCAAGGAAGCACCAGAGGGGAGGCCCGTGGGGCCCACCACCCACCTGGGCGCGCCAGAGGCCCCTCGCGTACCCTGATGGGTGGTGGGGCCCACAGAGGTCCTCTCCATCGCCTTTCAGCTCTATAAATACCCAAATATTCCAGAAACCCTAGGGGAGTCAATGAAACACAATTCCAGCCACCGCAAGTTCCAGAACCACGAGATCCAATCTAGAGCCCTATTCGGGTGCCTTGCGGGAGGAGAACACGATCACAGAGGGGTTCATCATCCTCACTGGTGCTCCTGCGATGATGCATGAGTAGTTCATCACAGACCTACGGGTCCATAGGCAGTAGCTAGATGGCTTTTTCTCTCTTTTTGATTCTCAATACAATGTTCTGCTCGATGTTCTTGGAGATCTATTTGATGCAATGACCTTTTGCGGTGTGTTTATTGGGATCCGATGAATTGTGAGTTTATGATCAGTTCTATCCATGAATATTATTTGAGTCTTCTTTGATCTCTTATATGCATGATTATTATAGCCTCGTATTTCCTCTCCGAAACTTTGGTTTAGTTAGGCCAACTAGATTGATTTTTCTTGCAATGGGAAGAGGTGCTTTGTGATGGGTTCGATCTTGCGGTGTCCTCACCCAGTGACAGAAGGGCTAGCAAGGCACGCATGTATCATTGCTATTAAGGATAAAAAGATGGGGTATATTCCTACATGAATACATCTTGTCTACATCATGTCATCGTTCTTATTGCATTACTCCGTTTCCCCATGAACTTAATACACTAGATGCATGCGGGATAGCGGTCGGTGTGTGGAGTAATAGTAGTAGATGCAGGCAGGAGTCGGTCTACTAATCTTTGACGTGATGCCTATATACATGATCATTGTCTTGGATATCGTCATAATTATTTGCTCTTCTATAAATTTCCAAACAATAATTTGTTTACCCACCGTATGCTATTTTCTCGAGAGAAGCCACTAGTGAAATCTACTGCCCCGAGTCTATTTTCTACATATTGCTTTCAAATCTATTATTCCAAAAACACAAAAATACCTTGCTGCACTTTTTCTTTATTTATTTTATTTTGTGTTTTTGTCTGATCTATTTATCCAATCTCATACAATTTAATCTCTCAATACCGAGGAGGGATTGACAACCCCTCTTACGCGTTGGGTTGCAAGTATTTGTTCTTTGTGTGCAGGTACCGTTTACATAGTGTTTCTTGGTTCTCCTACTGGATTGATAACCTTGGTTTCATAACTAAGGGAAATACTTACCGTTGTTGTGCTGCACCACCCTCTCCTCTTCGGGGAAATACCAACACAGATACAAGCAATCACATGGAAAGGTGGGGAGGTTTGAGAATTTTTATGTCTGAAATGAAATCCTTGAGTGCTGTTATAATCGGAGGGTGCACGATGGTTAACTCCTACCTACCTCCTCCCTAGGGGCATGCGAGTAGTACATTGCTTCGAGGGCTAATAAACTTGCAATAAGTATATGAGTTCTTTATGACTAATGTGAGTTCATGGACAATTACGCATTCCTACCTTTCCGCAATTTGCTAGCCTCTTCGGTACCGCGCATTGCCCTTTCTCACCTCGAGAGTCGGTGCATCCAAACCACATGATATGATAGGCTCTATCACACAGAAGCCTCCTTATATGTTCTTGAAAACAGCCACCATACCCACCTATCATGGCATTTCCATAGCCATTCCGAGATATATTGCCATGCAACTTCCACCATTCCGTCTTATGACATGTGTGTTCATCATCATATTTCTTTGCATGATCATATAGAGCTGAAATGATATTTGTGGCATAGCCACCGTTCATCGTTGTTATACATGTTATGCTAGATCATTACACATCCTGGTACACTGCCAGAGGCATTCATATAGAGTCATATTGTTCATCGAGTTGTAAGTAAATAAAAGTGATGATCATCATTATTAGAGCATTGCCCCAGAGAGGAAAGGATGATGGAGACAATGATTCTCCCACAAGTCAGGATGAGACTCTGGACGAAAAATAAAAATAAAATAAAAAATAAAAGAGGCCAAAAGAGCCAAAAAATATGAGAGAAAAAGAGAGAATGGGAAATGTTGCTATCCTTTTACCACACTTGTGCTTCAGAGTAGCACCATGTTCTTCATATAGAGAGTCTCCTGAGTTATCACTTTCATATACTAGTGGGAATTTTTCATTATAGAACTTGGCTTGTATATTCCAATGATGGGCTTCCTCAAATGCCCGAGGTCTTCATGAGCAAACAAGTTGGATGCACACCCACTTAATTTATGTTGAGCTTTCATACACTTATAGCTCTAGTGCATCCGTTGCATGGCAATCCCTACTGTTGGCATAGATATCGATCGATGGGCCTCTCCATTGCCCGTTGATCTGCCAAGTTGATGCAAGACTTTCTTCCTTTTTGTCTTCTCCTATATATATATATCTACTACCGCATTCTATTCCACCTATAATGCTAATGTCCATGTCTCACGCTCACGTATTGAGTGGAGCTGAAAATGCTGAAGCGCGTTAAAAAAGTATAATACAATTTCCTAGTTTAACACCGGGCTGCTCATTATTTATATTTATGCGGTGAAGGCGGAGTCATGTCGTGCTTACATAATTCAATGAGTAGGGATAACATTCATTGAGCATAGTATATTTTGAAACAGTAATGATTATGTTCTTATATTCATGGATACTATTATGTTGATATCAATTACTTCATCATTTCTCAGTATTTATGTCGTAGAAGAGACTACATGATAAACATGCTAGGTAGCATTCAACATAAAAAATTCTGTTTTTTTTTATCATTTACCTACTCATGGACGAGTAGGAATTAAGCTTGGGGATGATGATACGTCTCCAACGTATCTATAATTGTTGATTATTTCATGCTATTATATTATCAATTTTAGATGCTTTATATGCAATTTTATATCTTTTTTCGAACTAACCTATTAACTCAGTGCCCAGTGTCAATTCTTGTTTTCAGCATGTTTTTGGTTTTTCAGGAGATAAATACCAAATGAAGTCCAAACACGATAAAAATTTACAATCATTTTTTCTGGACCAGAAGGGACCCTAGGAGCCTCGGGAGGAGATGGGGAAGCTACGAGAGCGCCACAAGCTCCCCAGGCGCGCCTCCTGAGCTTGTGGGATCCACAGAGCTCCGTTTGACCTTATTCCAACTCCATAAATTCCCATAAATCCTGAAACCAACAGAGAGCCACCCAAAACACTTTTTACGCTGCCGCAAACTTCTGTTCTTCTGCGATCCAATCTAGAGGCCTTTTCCAGTACTCCGCCAGAGGGGGAATCAATCATGGAGGGCTTCTACATCAACCTTGCTGCCCTCCAATGATGTGTGAGTAGTTTATCACAGACCTACGGGTCGATATCTAGTAGTTAGATGGCATCTTCTCTCTCTCTCTCTCTCTCTCTCTCTCTCTCTCTCTCTCTGATCTTCAATACAATGTTCTCCAAAATCTACATGGAGCTCTATCCAATGTAATCTTCTTTTGCAGTGTGTTTGTTGGTATCCAATGAATTGTGGGTTTATGATCAAATTATTCATTGAAAGGATGAGTCTTTGTTGTACTTTATTATGCAAGATTGTTATAGCTTTGTATTAATCTTTGGTCTATCCGTTTGGTTTGGCCAACTAGATTGATTTATCTTCAGTGGGAGAGCTACTTTGTAATGGGTTCAACCTCGCGGTGTCCTCACCCACTGATGGCAGGGGTAGCGAGCATGTACGTGTATTCACTACAAAAAAAGACACATCCATGACATTTTGGGCCGAACGAAAAAAAATTCTGTCATACTTGTGACACTTCTATGACGATAATTGTGACAAAACCCGGTATCATCATAGATGTGGTGGGGTCCTACTTCTATGACAAAAAATCATGACAGAAAATGGGCTTTTCGTCCTGGGCGGGCCAGAGACGCAGCTGCATGACATTCTTTGGGGCGTCCATGATGGAAAAAACCGTGGTAGAAGCGAGGGCGAGGAAAATATCGGGGTGTTCCCGGTTACGGTGGGTGGTCGGGGCTGAGCGATGCTCGTTTCTCTCGTACACGCATGCGCGTGGGTGCGAGGCATTGGGCTCTAACTAAACCTGAGCGAGGCGTTGGGCTCTAACTGAACCCAAGCGATTGCACTGCAGGCTACGCGTTACTGAACCCGAGCGATCGATCGATGGCTGTTAACTGAACCCGATCGAGCGATTCCTTCGCTACTGCTGCTAACTGTAGCCGATCGATGCTGCCTCTGGATGAATAGTGAGCGTTGCTGGGGGGTTTGGATGAACAGTTCCTGCTGGGGGGTGGATGAACAGGACCCCGTGGTGTTGCCTCTGGATGAACAGTGAGCGTTGCTGGGGGGGGTTTGGATGAACAGTTCCCGGTGGGGGTGGATGAACAGGACCCCGTGGTGTTGCCTCTGGATGAACAGGACCCCGATCGATCGAGCCGGTTGGGGCTGGATGAACAGGACCCCGTGGAGGGCTGGATGAACAGGACCACCCCGTGGAGGGCTGGATGAACAGTAGACGGTGGAGGGCTGGATGAACAGTAGCCCGTGGAGGGGTGGTTGACCAGGAGCCCGTGGAGAGGGCTGGTTGAACAGTAGCCGGTGGAGTAGCTCGCGGTGGAGGCTGGATGAACAGGAGCCCATGGATGAACAGTCACAGGTGGAGGCTGGAGGAGGTCGACGGTGGATGAACAGTAGCCCATGGAGGCTGGAGGGGGTCGATGGTGGAGATGAACAGTATCCCGTGGAGTCCCGTTTTGCGGTACGCCACACCCCTCCCGATGAACAGGACCCCCGTTTCGACTGTAGCGCTCCAACACAAGTCCGTTTCCTCCTTTATGCGGTACGCCACACCCCTCCCGATCAACAGGACCCCCGTTTCGACCGTAGGAGGTCCGTTTCCTCCGTTTTGCGGTACGCCAGACCCCTTCCGATGAACAGGATCCCGTTTTGACCGTGGCCGGTCGAACACAAGGCCGTTTCCTCCGTTCTGCGGTACGCCAGGCCTCGTTTCCATCGGTTGTTCCGTCCAAGCCCTCCCGGTGAACACGACGACGCATTCCGTTCCGACCCAGCCGGTTGGCTCCCCATGAACACGACGACGACGCAGTTTCTCTGTTCCGACCCAGCCATGTACACGAGCCCTGGCCGTACGTATGCGCGAGTAGGCGTTCGAGACCCTGCCCATATGTACGTACGTGGCCGTATTTTCTTTCTTGCACACTGGCCGCTGTACGTACGTGTACATGCTACGTGCGCGCCTCTACTACGACACGTGCGCGCCTCTACATCGACCAGTATGTACGTACACGTTCACGACCAGAATGACAACGCTACGTACGCTTCGACCAGGTGGGTCCCGACTGTCAGGCACTTCCTTGCGTGCGAAGATGTAGCTGGTGGGTCCCAGCAGTCAGGGGGGCGAATCGTTTTCTTTTTGCCCGGACGCACTTTCTTGCGTGCGAAGATGTAGCTGGTGGGTCCCAGCAGTCAGGGGGAAACGTTTTTTTCATGAAATACGGTGGCCCGTCCAGTGGGTCCCCGCTGTCAGGTGGAGGAATAATTATTTTGCACGTAATAAGGAGGCACTTCCTTGCTGCGGCCGTGGACCCAGCTATCAGCCTCTCCACGTACAGGGGGGGGGGGGGGGGGGGGGGGGGGGGGGGGGGGGGGGGGGGGGGGGGGGGGGGGGGGGGGGGGGGGGGGGGGGGGGGGGGGGGGGGGGGGGGGGGGGGGGGGGGGGGGGGGGGGGGGGGGGGGGGGGGGGGGGGGGGGGGGGGGGGGGGGGGGGGGGGGGGGGGGGGGGGGGGGGGGGGGGGGGGGGGGGGGGGGGGGGGGGGGGGGGGGGGGGGGGGGGGGGGGGGGGGGGGGGGGGGGGGGGGGGGGGGGGGGGGGGGGGGGGGGGGGGGGGGGGGGGGGGGGGGGGGGGGGGGGGGGGGGGGGGGGGGGGGGGGGGGGGGGGGGGGGGGGGGGGGGGGGGGGGGGGGGGGGGGGGGGGGGGGGGGGGGGGGGGGGGGGGGGGGGGGGGGGGGGGGGGGGGGGGGGGGGGGGGGGGGGGGGGGGGGGGGGGGGGGGGGGGGGGGGGGGGGGGGGGGGGGGGGGGGGGGGGGGGGGGGGGGGGGGGGGGGGGGGGGGGGGGGGGGGGGGGGGGGGGGGGGGGGGGGGGGGGGGGGGGGGGGGGGGGGGGGGGGGGGGGGGGGGGGGGGGGGGGGGGGGGGGGGGGGGGGGGGGGGGGGGGGGGGGGGGGGGGGGGGGGGGGGGGGGGGGGGGGGGGGGGGGGGGGGGGGGGGGGGGGGGGGGGGGGGGGGGGGGGGGGGGGGGGGGGGGGGGGGGGGGGGGGGGGGGGGGGGGGGGGGGGGGGGGGGGGGGGGGGGGGGGGGGGGGGGGGGGGGGGGGGGGGGGGGGGGGGGGGGGGGGGGGGGGGGGGGGGGGGGGGGGGGGGGGGGGGGGGGGGGGGGGGGGGGGGGGGGGGGGGGGGGGGGGGGGGGGGGGGGGGGGGGGGGGGGGGGGGGGGGGGGGGGGGGGGGGGGGGGGGGGGGGGGGGGGGGGGGGGGGGGGGGGGGGGGGGGGGGGGGGGGGGGGGGGGGGGGGGGGGGGGGGGGGGGGGGGGGGGGGGGGGGGGGGGGGGGGGGGGGGGGGGGGGGGGGGGGGGGGGGGGGGGGGGGGGGGGGGGGGGGGGGGGGGGGGGGGGGGGGGGGGGGGGGGGGGGGGGGGACCTCAAAAACACAAATACTGCTCGAGCTGCTTGGTCCCAGCTGTCGGCCGCTTCTTGTGCAATTCTCTCATTTATTGACTACATAGGTTGACAATGGTGTGGGGCCGTGATGTCAGGAAACCAGGAGGAAGCAAAAAAAAATAGTTTTATATACTAATAAGGAGGCACTTGCGTACGTGCGGCTATGGCCCTGGTGGGTCCCCACTGTCATCCTCTCCAAGTAAAGTCATCTCCTCATCCTCATGTCCGTTGACCATGTTGACAACGCGAGACGGTGGCGCCACGGCGAGCACAACAACTCGAAGGACGATGGAGAGGGCCTCGCGGGCCCTATGGATGGTCTGATACAGCGCCCGCTGCTCATTCGGGAAGCCAGGATCATAGGGCCACATGTCCGCGACGGCATTGTCGTTCGCTTGTTCACCGGTGCTCATTGAGGAGATGGAGGTTGCAGCACAGGACCTCCTGCGCTGGTAGCTCTTCCGCCATTAGGGCGCCGAAGTGCGGCCGCACCTACTCTATGGTGAACACGGCATGAACCGGCTTGGACACTGGCGCCGGCTCCTGGTCGGAAGCTACGTCCATCGTCTGATTCTCGTCGCTCAGCTCGGTGAGGTAGATGGCGAGCCAGCATGTCCGGCTACTGGGCCGACCCGCTGCCAAGCACGAGTCTGACTGCCCTGGCCCACCCAGACCGCCTCCCTTGCTCGCGCGCGCTTTTCGCCCGAAACGGTCAGCGCCGCCCGCCCCGCTTCCCGGTGCATGCGATTGCTCTGCCTTCAAACGACACAAGTGCCGTCCGTCCATCCTTCTACCGCCCACATTAATGATACGCGGTTGCCGAGGCGGCTACTCCGGCACCACACGTCCGTCCCTCCGCCGCCCACCATTGCTATATAAACTGCTGCGCCGGCCATAGCCGTAGTCATCCGCATCCGTTCCTATTCTCCTGTCCACACCACTACTGCCCACCATGGCTTCCTCGCGCTCCAGCGCTCTTCGGGACGGGCGGACGACGAACCACAAGGAGATGGAAGCCATTGCGGCCGACTGGCTGGCCGGCAGGCAGCCGGAGGACGACGACGTCCCAATGGAGAACATGGTAGTCGACGATCCAGCGCCAACTCCCTCCTCCGCGCCATCCTCGCCGGTGCATTGCACCATGACCATCGGCGAGGTCCGTGCCCAATATATGGACACGGTGAGGCAGAAGCGTGAGGAGCATTTCTGGGAGGCGCAGGCTGACGCCGCCTACAACCACCATCTCCTCCAGGAGCACCTGCAGGCGGAGGAGCAGATCGCCGCGGAGCGGGCGGAGCAGGAGGCGCTGCTCGACTCATACCGCTCCACCCGCGAGGGTCGCCTCGAGCGCTGGCGGTACCGCATGCGGGTGGCGGAGGCTGCGGCCGCCTACAAAGAGGGCGATGAAGCGGGCGAGGCGCTGTTTGGCGAGACCGAGGACGAGGCAGAGGACAATGCTGGCTCCGACGAGTCCCCGCTCCGCTGGCGTCGATGAGGCCCTGCTCCGCCGAGGCCCCGCGGCGCCAACAATGAGGCAGAGGACACCGTCGGCTCCGCCGAGGCCCCACCCTGCTGGCAACGAGACAGAGGATTTCCCCCGCTCCGCCAAGGCGCCGCCCGTCGGCAACGAGACGGAGGACATCACCGGCTCCGCCGAGGCCCCGCCCCGCTGCCAACGAGGCCGCGCCACACAGAAAACGAGGAAGAGTAGAACACGATGTTGGAGAAGGACGCTGCTTCTACTTAACTGCTGGTGCAGTTGGCTGACTGACACGTGGGCCCAATAGGCATCTAGGCCACATGTCAGTTACGCAACTGCACCTGCAGTTAAGTCACTGAAGCTTCTGTTCAGCTCAGCCGGACACAGGTGGGTAGCTTCGGTTAATTAATTATACCTCCAGCGCACCCCTTTTTAGTTGAAGAATGTATGAAATGTAATGAAATCCGGCATGTTTATATGAAATCCGACCGTGTATGAATGAATTTATTTCGATTAGTTCGAATTCTTGTATCACTGGCATTGGATGAACATGCAAAACAATACGTACTAGCATTATTCCCAGGGTGATCACCTCGTTTGCAGCAGTTTCACATGTACTCCCTCCGGTCCTTTCTAGTTTGCATACAAGTTTTGTTTGCAGTCAAAGTATCTCTACTTTGACCAATCTTATAGAAAAAAGTATGCACTTTCACAATGTGTTTAGTAAAAAGGAACAGAAGGAGTACGTTGAGCAGCTTTTTAGCGTTCCTATACATTGCAATCACAGCGATTCACATGTCATAGAGAACATTCAAAACAATCGATGATTATGCATCTCAGCGATTCACATGTCAGAGCCAATATTTACTTCACAACTAAAGAATAAAGAAAAAATGGATCAACGCTGCTGACAGCAAAGGGCGTCCCATTCGAAAATATCAAACGCATGTCTTCTTGCTAAAATCAATGAGCAAAATTTGACAAGGTTTTCCCATTCCAAAATATCAAATGCCTACGATTGTGGAATGGGCAGGGTTTGCCATCAGTTCGGACATTGACATGGCACCTCGTGCTAAATAAACCAGCTGTTCTTTTTGTGTAGTTCCACCAAAATCAACCAAATTCGCGCGTAGCTTGTATGATTTCGCCCTTATATGTTGCAATGCCTTGAACTTATCGGCACCTCCTTTCTTGTGGTGGAAATGAATGATTCGATGATTTCATGAACATTTTGTGCAGTTCCCATTGAAATCAAGTTGAGCACCCCTATTTGCACAAATACAAAAAAAGTGATTAGTATAAAGCAAACTGTACTATGAATTGACAGTTTAAACAGGCACCTACATGGTCCATGTAGAGCACACTTTTAGAAAAATGGAACTCACCGGAAAGAATCCTAGAACAACATTGTACTCGTGCATCACAGCAAGAAAATGGAAATTTGTCAGTCCTTCTGAGCTGAAGTTAGTTTGGTCTTGTGGGGGTAATGTAACCATTCTTCAACTGCTCCTTCTGACGAGAAGATAGACATGGCTTCTTCATCCTGGCATAATCGGAACTAGTCACTTCACGTACTCCATATTCTTCTTCAGAGGAGAATGATCCTATTGTGCAAAGACAAGAGGATAACTAAATGCTAGCATCCCTGTTTGCTCGAAAAAAAGGAAAGGAAATATTTAAAACAGCACAGATGAAGCACTTCTCAAGGACAATACCACTTTTTGATGACAGTATCTAAACAGTAGCACAACACCAATAGAGATGACAAAGCTCAATCATATGGATGAAATCAGTGGGCGAGTACCAACCTTTGTCAGGAGGCTTATTGTGTAGAGCATACAGATGAAGCACTTCTCCGGAACCATCTGTTGCTATCTACTGTGGTGGCCATGCTTACTATATACTCCTCGATTAGATTAATGTTTCCAACATCTTCTTGTGCAGTTCCACTAAAATATATGGTATCTTCAAAGAAGATCCCTGTTTGCACAAGTAGAGAATTACGTATTACATTAAGAGTGGCATCAAATCAGTGGCAAAACAATTGCTCGTTCCAGCCATAGCAATAAATTAAGATGCAAAACTATATCATTACTTGTGTCCTCACAGTTCCAGTGCTTCATTACAACACCAGGAGTTGATTTTTGTTTTTCTTCCGCTTGTTCTCCCCCTTCATCACTTGGTTCAATAACAGACAAGCTTCGCCTTCAATGTAAGATTTGGCATGTCAATTAGGTTGCACAAGTATAGCACTAAACAATGACATTAATTTTCTGATGAAAGTGGCAAAATACAGGCCAACAGTTGTGAAATATCCTTATCTTACCTCAATGGGATATTGCGGTGCACATACAAATTGGAAGTCTTGTCTCCATTTGTGCAGTTCACTAAAATCAAGCAACATTACCGTACAAGTAGCACAACATATGAAAGCACACTGCAGAATCATGTGAAAGAAGGCTAGTACTGACCTCTCATGACGCGGAATTCAAACAACTCACAAGAAGAAGATCTGAACCAAATTTGCCAACACGGATAGGAAGTAAGATCTCCTCTTGTGCAGTTCCACTAAGATCAAGCAATCAAGCAACATTGTCGGTGTGACATTTTGGTTGAACTGCACAAAACACTCTTAAAACAAAAGAGTTTTGTGTAGTGCAACAAAAGGTCACAATGGCAACGAGGTGAAGTAGATAACCCTGTGTACACAGAGGTGCAAAGGAAACAACTAGTGGTCAATAACGGTGGATGACACAGAAGCCAACAAAAAGAAGCATCTACCTTATCTAAATGGGAAAGAAATCAAGACAGTAGCATTTCTCGAATGGTGGCATTGATTAATATTAACAGAGAGATTATATTACCAATAAAATTCGTTAAACATGTAATTTGCTTTTAACTGTGGCATTGCATCAATTTTCCAGTGGCATTATTAGAGGGTGTTTGTTTACAGGGACATTTTGTTGGAGGGACTAAAAAAACTCCGTGTCAGTCCCATCTAAACCAAACAGGAGGGACTTTTAGGGACTAAAAGTGGGCATTTGGGACTAAAGAAAGAAGACCCCGAGGGAGAGTCTTTTTGGGACTTTTTCCAACAGTTGCCCCTGCCACGCATCGCACCTTGTCTCTATTAGTTCATTACTAGGGATAACATGGTCTTTTAGCATGTCATTTAATAACCTCTAGTCCATGTTTAGTCCCTGGAACCAAGCAGGTAGGGACTAGGGAGTTTTTAACCAAACAGGGCCTTAGATTAACAACAGCTAAAGAGTTGCACGGGACAGTGGACGCACCAGCACCATGTGCATCTACCGATGTACTGGGGTGATGCACAGTCTGTTGCAACAAAGAACAAACAACCAAGGAGCATATTTGTGTTGGTCCTATGTGAGCGCAGCAAATCTAGTCCTGCTCAAACTCTACAGCCTTGTCCCCCAAAACAAAAGATCCGTTCGTTACAGATGTGCGTACTGCGTTTGTCATTGTTTTCCCTTTTCGACCAACGTAGGTGCTGGATAGCCAGTCTGTACTAGTACTTTCCCCACTTCCTTTCCTCTGTGAACCACGTCCTAGATTTATGCTATACAACTTTCCCCACTACTTTCCCCCATTCCTGTCCTCTTTGAACCACGTCTTAGATTCATGCGATACAACTTTCCCCACTACTTTCCCCCTTCCTTTCTTTTTTGAACCACGTCCTAGATTCATGCTATACAAATTTTCCCACTACTTTCCCCCATTCCTTTCCTCTTTGAACCACGTCCTAGATTCATGGTATACAACTTTCCCTACTACTTTCCTGTTTGATCCAACACCTAGATTCGAGTGCAGAAGCGGAAAAACCCACATGCAGCTAGAGCAATGCATGTGGAATAAGTAAATTATATCTTAAGGTTCTTGGGGTGTGGTTCGGTGGGCGACCGAAGGCCGTTCGACCCACACTATGTACGGCGGCGAAGAAGAAGGGGTCGGAGGCCCTCCCGCGCCTCCGCTGGGTGAAAGTGAACAGCTGCGCCGGTAGTGGATTCCCTCCCTCGCCGACGGCGACAGCGTTAAGCCTCCTTCCCTTCCCGGCGGACGGATCCTGCCGGCTCTTTGACCAGCAGTGAGGGGAGAGAGAGAGGCCAACGAAGTCTTGTTTAGATCTGGAGAGGGTGAGAGAGTGTGAAGAGAGCAACTACAAGCAGACCAGCAGTGAGGGGAGAGAGAGAGAGGCCAACGAAGTCTTGTTTAGATCTGGAGAGGTAACTACAAGCGCTGAGGCTCCAGCGTGTATATATATACTGGAGAGAGTGTGAAGAGTGCAAACCCTAGAAAACAAGCGCCGAGGCTGCAGCTTATACGTGATGAGGTGATTATACGGTCACTACGAGATCGTACAGCTCCATATCCATCCATTTTGACCAGTCAAAGAATCCTCCTGGCACGAATTATGCTCAAGTGTAGTTATCGAACCCGAGACCTCAAGTTTGATGAGCGAACAGGCTAACCAGCTACACAACCCTCCCGTTATGTTCAACGAGAGGAAAATAACCTTTTATACATTCATGCATTCGTGTGACAAGCATGCCGTGTTTTTTTGTGTGGGAGTCATTGGGATTTAAATCATAATCGTGTCATGTGGCTTTGGTGGTAAGACTATCCACAGTGGTGCAGAAATAATGCAGCCTTAGTCACCTTACCTCTCTCCACGTAGTACGTTGGATCCCACCAGTCAGAGGGTGAAACAAACAAATTAATAAGAAAAATTAAAAGCGCCAGCGGTGTATCTTACCTCACACATCTCGCTACTGCTCGGGAACACTGTCCAATTGATCCCTCTGTTTGCTCGCGTACTATTTTAAGTGAATCCTTATTATAACATGCACACAATTTTGGGCACTTGTATTCGACCTAAGTCAGTGTGCCACTATATCTCGTACGACTCCCTCCGTCTAGGTGTAATAAGTCACGTTAGAAGGTGCAGCGGGACCAAGGTGCAAGCAGATTGGAGGAGAAGGAGAAACTTGACCGGTCATTCCTCCAATCAAAGCCCTGATTTCTGTCTCTAAACGCAACAATTAATCCAAACAACTAAGAGATGCCGTTTTAGCTACCATGCAGGGCCACGTATTAACTTGCATGCAAGCCGACTTTGATTTCTTGACTGATCAACGCGTAGTTGCGCTCCATGCATTGGGTCTCCGGGGGAGATAACAAGGCAGAGTAAGGAGCGTTTGGTTACATTGCTTAGGCTGGTCATAGTGGTGAGTAACTTGGACTAGTACAACATGCATATGTTACTAGTCTATGTTACTACTACGCGAAGTTTGCCGTCGGAAGCGAGCCGATCTGGCTCTCCTGAGCTAGCAAGGTTTTTCTAGCCCACCCAAGCTAGCTGGCCCACAAAAGCTAACATATTTTAACAGTTCCAAATGCCTAACCTTGCCCGGCTATGCTATAAGCTGTTCTTGCTAAGGATCCAAACGCTCCCTAAGTAACAACGCTCGCTAGCAACGAGGCCAGGAGGGGATTGAGATGCGAAGTTAATGGATGACGCCTAAACATTTTGGGAATATCTGATTTCCGTAGGATGACTTAACACCTAGACGGAGGGAGTACTACTCCTCAGTCCAGGTTTGATGGAATATTCGTCACCTCTTCTCTTCTTGTACGTACTCCATTTGTATCTCACTTCCTGTGGCTTCGCACTCGCATGATTTTCCTATTCTATGTACCTGTGTGTGCGTGTGTGTGTTTAACAGCATGTGTGTGTTAGAGAGAGCGACAGATCGACCTACTCCTACAAAGAGATGGTGTGTAGTGTACGATTTTAGCCGCGAGAGTCGGTGCATCCTCTCGTTTTCGGGCGTCCGGTAGGGACAGGCGGACAGCTGCCACGCCAGCTCCTGACCAGCCTGGCCCACCCAAAGCCCCTCCATCGCCCGTGTGCGCTTCCCGCCCGAAACGGTCAGCGCCGCTCCAAAGAATCGGTGCCGCATTCATGCCCGGGCAGAGCGAACGCGACCTCTCACTGGCGCCTGCGTTGAAGGGAGAAGCGGATTCAAGAGTGATGGTTGCTTCGTCCGTCCAACTTACTGCTGGGTCTATGTGATTTGACGGCTCATTGGTCATTATTACTGAGGTGGTAGGACTGCTGGATGTCCCACGCTTTCGGCGAAAGGAGGTACTACTAGATTACAATTTTCTCCATTCTTACGGCGGAGGAGTGCAAGAGCAGTGAAAACACGCAGGCTCAGTGATTAAATGGCCCACCTCACACTATCACCATATTTTCTGGACACCGTGCGACACCTAACTCTTTACATAGTACTCCCTCCGTTCCTAAATATAAGTCTTTGTAGAGATTCCACTAGGTGGACTACATACGGAACAAAATGAATGAATCTACACTTAAAATGCATCTATATACATCCGTATGTGGTTCATGGTGAAATCTCTACAAAGACTTATATTTAGGAACGGAGGAAGTACTTGTATAGTACGTACTGTAATTTATCAGCGAGATAGTACAATGCTATGAAGCTTCCAGCTTTTGTTACATGTATCTTGCGTCCAGCCTTTTTCTTTTTTCTAACTATTTTTTATCTTTTACCACAGGTAACTCAAAGCCTGGTCATCTTACGGACTCTTTCTGAGTTTGGCTTCGTATAAATAACCAAAGGCTATTCCTGCTAAGGAGTCCTTTCGCGGAGGCAAGGCAGCGCAGACGTGCGACAGGAGGTCCAAATGATTTTTTGTAGACCGCACTCTTTATTTCAAACCTGTAAAGTGCCTTTTTCCTCAGCCTTCGACCCCCGGCATGTCAAATAGCCCGGGCAGTGGCGTTATAATCTGCAAGATTGCGTTTGACGCATCAATCAGATTCCAGTGAACATAATCTGTATTCAGTATTCGCTTTTTCTAAGAACTGAATTTTGCTTCTTCTGTTGTTTCACGCACGCACCTCGGCACAAATTGCCAGGGGCTCGATATGGCAAAATATGAGTTGCTGACAAGTCCGAATAGCTTTATAGCACACTTCGGCGTCACGAGTTTGGCCTCATATGCATCAGCTCCGAATCATGTCTTTGGTCAATAGTTGGGTTGCCCGGCTTCTGTGCTTACTACCTTACGTTCCGTCCTATCGGCTAGGGTAGTAAAGGGAGAACTACTGCGATTGTGTTTCCGGTTCATCTGGTCAAGCACCTCAGTAGAGAAAGCCGAAAACTGACTGTCATGATGCGACAAGAGCTGGTCAACCACTCGATGACTTATCAGAATCTTTCGCGATTCCTTCCGTATTACACGAAGGACCGTTCTTCTGGTCACCTATGTAATGCACCGTATTCAGATAACCGCGTACATACCAGGGGCTATATCGTAGACCCACTGTCAAACTCCTATGGCTAAGTGAAAGTGTTAAAGCCCTATAGTCTGATTGCCTAGTTCGCCGCATTGACACCTCCTTCACGGACCAAGACGTTGGGTCAAGAGTGATCAAGTGCTTTTCCGAACACCCCCGTATTATATGCGAGGGGGCCGAATCCGACGGCTGGTAAACTTTCAGATTATACAAAAAACGGCCGCACAGGAGGAACCAAAACTTTCAAGCAAAAGTATAAAAAACATAGCCTTAATATATCATAATATTGTTTTTACAATTTCGGTACATTCACTCGAATATCATATCCTTCGAGCACTGACCCTCTATCAAGCGGACGCCCTTTAGGACATCCTCAAAATAATGCTCCGGCGTGTGATGGTCCTTGCCCCCGGGAGGACTCTTTGCTGCAATATCGGTGGCCTTCATCTTCGCCCAATACGTCTTGACGCGGGCAAAGGCCATCCGTGCACCTTCAATGCACGTTGACCGCTTAACGGCGTTGATACGCGGCACCGCATCAACAAGTCGCTGCACCAAACCAAAATAACTATTCAGAATTGGCTCAGTCAGCCACAGCCGGACCACGACGTCCTTCATGGCAGATCCGGATATCTTGTGGAGCTCAGCCCACTGGGCCATCTGTTCGTTCAGCAACAGTGGACGCTTTGGCATGCTGAATTGAGACCAGAAAAGCTTCTCCGTTGCATGTCCTTCTTGCGCTTGGAAAAACTGCGCCGCATCGGATACACTCTTCGGCAACTCCAAGAATGCGTCTTGAGAACTCCACATTTGATTAAGCGGGGCATACTTCAGATCACCGAATTTAGTCTGTAATAAGAAGGGCTTACCGGCCGCTATCTCCACAGCTTGCCGGATCTCCTCCCGAGCCGCTCTAGACTCGGACCGTGCTTCCCTCGCCTCTTGTAAGGCCTTGTCGAGATCGGCCATTTTGGCTTTGTTATCCTTCTCGAGGAATTCGCATCGGACAATGGCATCCTTTAGCTCACGCGCCATGGTAGATATTCTCTCCTCGCACTGGCGCCGAGCAGCCTGTTCGGCCTTTAACTCAGCAGCTGCCTTCTTGGCAGCCGCATTACTCATCCTGGCTTGCTCCTTGGCCCGGGCAAGCTCAGCCTGAAGGGTCTCAACCGCGGCAGCACTATCTGCAGTTATGCATATCTCAGTATATAATTCTCAGCTTCGTGCTCATATTATTATACATACATATACTGACCGCCCCAAAACATACCTTGCGCCTCGTCGAGCCGCCTGTTAATAAGCGTGATGTCGTCATCCGCCACATCAAGTTTCTGCTTCAGACCTGCAACCTCTGTAGCGTGGGCAGTCGCCACGGATGTAACAGCCTGTGTTCCAATTAATTAGATTATTTCCTGGGCATGTCTTTTTTTATCCTCTGATCGCCTCCCTTTGGATGCCAATCAGAGTCTCAGGGGCTACTATCTATACACAGGTGCATTTTGCATGTAGAGTGCAATTGAAGATATTACATTGCATACCTCAAAGCCTCTTAGCAGGCCCGTGAGGGCTTCATTCAATCCGCTTCTTGCGGACAGAATCCTCTCAACTACCATACCCATTAAGGTACGATGTTCCTCTGAGACGGATGCATGTTGCAACATGTCCATCAATGTATCCGGCGCCTCCGGATTCCTGGAAGCGGCTGCGGGAGTACGGACTCCCTTCGAAGGGATATGTTTACTCGACCCTAGAGTCGTCTCTGGCTGTAACTCGGATAGTCCGGGGCCTTTATTGTTGGTCCCCGTAGGTGCCGCACGCCCCGGACCCTGGACGACCGAAGTATCACCTTCGGGCGTGGTCTTCATTGTCCCTCGCACCACTTGTTGATCGGGAGAGATCCTCCGGGACGACACCTCGAAGTCATCCGCCCTATTGGGCGAGGAGGTCTGTGGAGGCGTCTCACTTTCCATCATCTCCGGAAGAAGATCCCCCGAGGAGGAGGACTGTTGAGGAAGACTGCGTGCCGTGCAAACATATATTTTAGATGTTACCCTTGTAACTGGAAAGGAATGGGATATGTTTAGGACACCCTTATTCACTTATGATTCGGCTAAGGGCTTGTCCTTACGGAGGAACTGCGCAACAACGTCGTCTTCCGAACCCGAACTGCCTGACAGGGACATCTTCCCTCGCTTACAAGCCTTTACCTCCAAATCTTCAGAGGCGGTCCTTTTCTTCCCATGGGGAGAAGGGATGTCAGCTTCTCCTTCTCTTTTGTCTTCAGAAGAGGGAGTTCCAATCTCCCCGGACATAGTGTCTGGTGTACCTTTAGAATGGAGGCCACCTTTGGCCTTCTTGCTCTCCTCCTTGTCCTCCCTCGCCGGCACTTGATATGGCGCCGGAGCCAACATCCTTGTTAACACAGGATCAGCTGAGTCTTCGGGAAGAGGGGCCAAACACCTAATTTGTTCCGCCTTCTTTATCCAGCCTTGGTCGAAGATGGTTTTCTCAGTATATTGTTACGGGATATTTAACTAAGCTGTGTTCGGGAGTCGAGTGCTTATCGAGGTATCCGGATGGTTGCAGTCGAGGCCGTTGTCCTCGGTGGTATCCGGCCACTGTTTTCGTGTCCCGAAGAATAACTTCTACATTCCTCTGTGTGTCGTGCCGAAGAAGTGCTGAAGGGTCCGTGGTCCTTCTGGATTGAACTCTCACATGCGGAGGGGTCGTCGCTGGCATGGCAGGACCCGGTGGACTAGCATTACCTGGATTACGTTGATGAGGCCGGTGTCCATTTCGAGGAGGCTCCGGATGCGGCTTTGTAGCATCTGCACTTCGTCAATTGATCCACAGTCCAGCCCCTTATTAATCCATGATGCGAGCCATAATGGAGGGCCAGATCGGAACGCGGGTGTAGCTGCCCACTTGGTACCACGGGGTTCAGTGATGTAAAACCACTCCCGCTGCCATAGGTTTGAAGTTTCCGTGAAAGAACCTTTTGGCCAAAGAGTATTGGTGAGCTTGCTCACTGTAGCACCACCACACTCCGCTTGCTTCCCCTTGACTACCTTCGGCTTCACATTAAAGGTCTTGAGCCATAAGCCGAAGTGTGGGGGAATGCGGAGAAAGGCCTCGCACATGACAATGAACGCCGAGATGTGAAGAAAGGAGTCCGGAGCTAGATCATGAAAATCTAGCCCGTAAAAGAACATGAGTCCATGAACGAAGGGATGGAGAGCGAACCCTAGCCCCCGGAGGAAGTGGGAGATGAATACGACCCTATCGCCAGATCTGGGAGTAGGAATAACCTGCCCTTTAGCAGGGAGCCTATGGAGGATTTCCGCGGTCAGGTATCTTGCCGCCCGGAGCTTCGTGATATCCTCCTCTGTGATAGAGGAGGCCACCCACCGGCCTTGAGGGCTGGGTCTGGACATGACTGGGAGGCTCGGAGCAATTAAGTTGAAACCTGGGTGTTGGAACCTGAGGTTGGAAAGGTTGAGGAAGAGGTAGGCGTAGAGGAGAAAGACGGCTCTGTGCCCCTTTATAAAGGCCATGAATATCAAAACGCCTCCTCATAGGCCTTAAAACCTGCCTATTCCCACGGGATCATGCCAACGAACGGTTGGGTTACCCACGCCCGTATTGATGAGAATCCCGCTATAAGGGGACACGATCTCTGCTTCGACAAGACGTGCCAATGGAAACCGCATCTTGAAACGTGGAGCGGGAGGCTAGAAAACGGTTTGAAATAATGACCGGGCCGGGACGTGATGTCACGCTACAAAAGTTGTCAGTGGATTGGACTCGTGAAATATTATACTCTCTGCGGTTGCGTGTGGAACTTGTTTTGCAGAGCCGGACATGTTTTCTGTGTTCGAAGTCTGCTTTGGAGTATTCGGAGGAGAAACCCGCCTTGCAATGCCGAAGACAATCTGCGCGCCGGACACATCGTCATTGAAGCCTGGTTCAGGGGCTACTGAGGGAGTCCTGGATTAAGGGGTCCTCGGGCGCCCGGCCTGTGTGACGTGGGCCAGACTAATGGGCTCTGTAGATACAAGACAGAAGACTTATTCCCGTGTCCGGATGGGACTCTCCTTTGCGTGGATGGCAAGCTTGGCATTCGAATATGTAGATTCCTTTCTCTATAACCGACTTTGTACGACCCTAGTCCCCTCCGGTGTCTATATAAACCAGAGGGTTTAGTCCGTAGGGATGATCATAATCATACATGCTGGACTTCTAGGGTTTAGCCATTACGATCTCGTGGTAGATCAACTCTTGTAATACTCATATTCATCAAGATCCTGGTAAATCAAGCAGGAAGTAGGGTATTACCTCCATAGAGAGGGCCCGAACCTGGGTAAAACATCGTGTCCCCTGTCTCCTATTACCATCGACCTTAGACGCACAGTTCGGGACCCCCTACCCGAGATCCGCCGGTTTTGCACCGACACCCCCTACCCATGTATATATAGGTGGGAGGGGAGGAGGCAGCCCCTAGGGCACCCCAAGAGACCTGGCAGCAGCCCTAGGGCTACTGCCTTGCCCTGCGCCCCCTTTCCTTGTAAGAAGAAGGGGGGAGAGCGAAGGAAGGGGGAGTCCTACTCCACACTTTCCTTTCCCTCCCCCCTTTCCTTCTCCTCCTCATAGGGCTGACCTGTATAGGGGTGCACCAGCCCCTTGTGGGCTGGTGTGTTCCCTCGCTTGGCCCATAAGGCCCATATCTTTGCCGGGGGTGCCCGAAACTCCTTCCCGGTGACCTGATAAGTACCCAGTACCCTCTGAAACACTTCCGGTGTCCGAATACCATCGTCCTATATATCAATCTTTACCTCTCGACCATTTCGAGACTCCTCGTCATGTCCGTGATCTCATCTGGGACTCTGAACAACATTCGGTCACCAAATCACATAACTCATATAATACTATATCATCAACGAACGTTAAGCGTGCGGACCCTATGGGTTCGAGAACTATGTAGAAATGACCGAGACACCTCTCCGGTCAATAACCAATAGTGGAACCTGGATGCGCATATTGGCTCCTACATATTCTACGAAGATCTTTATCGGTTGAACCGTTATGACAACATACGTAATTCCCTTTGTCCATCGGTATGTTACTTGCCCGAGATTCAATCGTCGGTATTGATAACCCACAAGTATAGGGGGTCGCAACAGTTTTTTAGGGTAGAGTATTCAACCCAAATTTATAGATTTGACACAAGGGGAACCAAAGAATATTTGCAAGTATTAGCAGCTGAGTTGTCAATTCAACCACACCTGGAGATTAATTATCTGCAACAAAGTGATCAGTAGCAAAGTAGTATGATAGTTTGGATAATAGTATTAGCAACAATAGTAGCGGTAATAGTGATAGCAGTGATTTTGTAGCAAGTGCAACAGTAACGATAGCAGTAGTAACTTAGTAGAAACAATATAAGATAAATTCGTAGGCATTAGATCGGCGATTCGTTGGATGATATTCATCATGTGGCAGTCATAGGGCGATACGTCACTAGCTCCAGTTCACGAATATAATGTAGGCATGTATTCCGTAAATAGTCATATGTGCTTATGGAAAGACCTTGCATGACATCTTTTGTCCTACCCTCCCGTGGCAGCGGGGTCCTATTGGAAACTAAGGGATATTAAGGCCTCCGTTTAATAGAGAACAGGAACAAAGCATTAACACACGGTGAATACATGAACTCCTCAAACTATGGTCATCACCGGGAGTGGTCCCGACTATTGTCACTCCGGGGTTGCCGGATCATAACACATAGTAGGTGACTATAACTTGAAAGATCGGAACTAGAACATGAATATAATGGTGATAACATAAATGGTTCAGATATGAAATCATGGCACCCGGGCCCAAAGTGACAAGCATTAAGCATAGCAAAGTCATAGCAACATCAATCTCAGAACATAGTGGATACTAGGGATCAAGCCCTAACAAAACTAACTAGATTACATGATGAATCTCATCCAACTCCTCACCGACCAGCGAGCCTACAAAGGAATTACTCACTCCGGGAGGGGAGCATCATGGAATTGGCGATGGAGAAGGGTTGGTTATGACGAAGATTGAAGATCCCCCTCTCTGGAGCCCCAAACGGACTCCAGATCTGGCCTCCCGATGAAGAACAGGAGGTGACGGTGGCTCTGTCTCGTGGAACGCGATAATTCTTTCTCCCTGATTTTTTCTAGAAATATGGGATTTTATAGCGTCGGTTTCAGGGTCTGCGGGGCCACCAGGTGGGGACAACCCACCTGGGCGCGCCTGGAGGGGGGCGCCCTGGTGGGTTGTGCCCACCCAGGTGCCCCCCTCCGGTGGTTCTTGGCTCCAGAAATTCTCTTTTATTGTATAAAAAATCCTCGCAAAGTTTCGTTCCATTCCGAGAACTTTTATTTCTGCACAAAAACAAGACCATGGTAGTTCTGCTGAAAACAACGTCAGTCCGAGTTAGTTTCATTCAAATCATGCAAATTAGAGTCCAAAACAAGAGGAAAAGCATTAGGAAAAGTAGATACATTGGAGACGTATCAACTCCCCCAAGCTTAAACCTTTGCTTGTCCTCAAGCAATTCAGTTGATGAACTAAAAGTGAAAAAGAAAAACTTTTACGAACTCTTTTGCTCTTGTTTGCATAGATAAGCTTAATCAGCACCCAGGTTTTCAGCCAATATTATAACTAACCATGTCGACGATAACTCTTAAAAATTATATTAATTCATATCAATGACATAATCAGCTAGCGAGCAATAATAAGATATCTCAAACAGCAACACATTATCAAAACAACCATGATATAATATGACAATAGTGGTATCTCGCTAGCCCTTTCCAAGACCGCAAAACATAAATGCAGAGCACCTCCAAAGTTCAAGCAGCGACTAAACATTGTAATTCATGGTAGAAAAGATCCAGTCATGATGCACCCAACATTAGCTAGACACAATGCATAAGCATGACAGCAGTGCTCTCAGGTTCTCGCGCTTATTTTAGAAGGTGATGACACAACATAAAAGTAAATAGATAGTCCCTTCGTAGAGGGAAGCAGTGATTTGCAGAGGTGCCAGAGCTCAAGTTTTTAAAACAGATGTAAATGGTATTTTAAGAGATGCACCCTTCTTATTTACTTCACGACCATCAGTTATCAATATATTCCATGCTAAACACATTAGTAGCGGTTCCCAAGCGCTAAAGTAAAGGTTATGACTCCGTAGGAGTTTTTGTTTGATTATTTGTAAGATCTTTTTTTGTTTGCAGTTTGGGACTGGGCATCCCTATTACTGCCCTTTTCTCGTGTAGTGGCGAGTGAATAAACACTCGACCTGAGAATAATCCGCTTAGCATGGAAGATACCGACTACCTCCTGTCGTTCCATGAACGATCCAGGCGCACAAAAAGGATATTTATTTGAAGTTTTTTAGAGATGGCACATGCAAATTTACTTAGGACGGCAGGGTAATACCTCATATAGGTAGGTATGGTGGACTCATCTGGAATAAATTGGGTTTCAGGTTTCAGAGGTACAAGCAGAATTCCCACTTAGTACAGGCGAAGGCTAGCAAATAGGTTGAGAAGCGGCCAGCTAGAGAGCAACAACGGTCATGAACATGCATTATGCATAAGTAACATTGGACACTAGCATGAGTAGGATATGAACACCATGAACATAAATATCATAGAGGCTATGTTGGTTTTGATTCAACTACATGCATGAACATGTGCCAAGTCAAGCAACTCGAACATTCAGAGGAGGATACCACATCATCATACTACATCGCAATCGTTTTAACGCAATGTTGACATCCAAGAAAAATCATTATCCACTCCCAGCTACTTATGCATGGCATGAGAAACTATAATCTCTAATTTTAATTGCAAACATGTTTAATCATAACTGGCTAAATCATGGATACTAGGTTAAACATATTTACAAAAACAGAACAAGTCGAGTTCATACCCGTTTCTCTCTGCCACGGCCAGTTCATCAAATATCATCATTATTGCCTTTCACTTGCATGACCGAACGATAAGAAAATAATAATAGTGCAAGAGTGACGTGGACTAAGCTGGAATCTGCAAACATTTTATTCAACAGGAGATGACAAGGTAATATGGGCTCTTTGTTAGATCAACAATAATGCATACAAGAGCCACTCAACATTTTCATCATGGTCATCTCCTCAGTACGACTCAATAAAAAGAAAAGAAATTCAGAGAAACACACTGTTTTTTTTGGAGTTTTTGGTTTTATCTGAAAGAAGCAAATAAAAAGGGAAAAAGCAAAAACGAGAAAAACTATTTACACGGAAAAGCTCCCAACAAGCAAAAGAAGAACAAGGAAATCTTTTTGGGTTTTCTTTTTAGTGCTACAGCTAACTACCCTAGAAAGAAAAAGAAAAAAGATGCTGGAAATATTTTTGGATTTTCTCAAAGTTTTTCAAACACACAAGAAGAAAGCGAGAAAATAAATTAAGCATGGATAATACAATGAAAAAGTGTGAACACCGACAAATGAAATGTGTGAACGTGAATGTAATGTCGGTGGAAATACGTACTCCCCCAAGCTTAGGCTTTTGGCCTAACTTGGTAATCAATCAGTAGCCTGCATAATGGTCGTGGTAGTAGCTCACGGAGGCTCTCGGTGCGGATGCCTCAGCCTGCCGTGCAGCCATAGCCACTGTATTATGAGCTCGGGCCTCGCTCTCTAGAACAAAGTATCTTCCCCTACTATGAAAATCAAAGAGAGCAGGCGCAGGCAAATATGTGCATACAACGGAGTCTTGATTAAACAACAATTTATTGGTGAAAATATCGGGTTCACCTCTAAGGATCTTATGACGTTTCATAGCATCAAAGTCTAAATACTGCATGGGTAAAATAAGGTCATAAGGCAAAGGTGCAACACCCAGCTCTCTTGCTAAGCGTGTGGCATAAATGCCACCATAAAAATAACCACTATTAGCGTTGTGTTGCAACCTACGTGCAACAATCGCTCCAAGATTACAACTTTTGTCACTGGTGAGAGCGGTGCGTATGAGGCTCAAGTCAGGGACACAAAGTGTACTACAATCTTGTTTGCCTACAATAAATTTTCCATTAAATAATGCAAAGTACTGAATTGCGGGAAAATGAATGCTCTTTATTCTGCCTTACGTCACTCCCCTATTCTCACCATAGCAAAGACTAGTCAAAAATGTTTGGAACTCGGATCTTGGTGGTTCGTCAAGCGAACCCCGGAATGGAATTTTGCAGCGGTGAGCAAATCTCTCTAAAGATATGGTAAATGGATTTTCATATAGTTTAAATGACACCCTAGACTCACGGGGATGGAATTTAAATCCTTTGACAAATGATTCAGTGAGAGTGTGGTGTTGGTTGCACTTATCTGAAATGTAGGGACCAAGATCGGCATTGTGAACATATTGCTCAAATTCCTCCTTAATGCCTACACTCACCATATAATCATCGCATGGCCATAAGCATGTTTTGGTGGCGGCATCTCGTATGGAACTTTCACTTGGTTCAACATAAGACCGACGAGCGGAGCTGTCCCTAGAAGATGCCCCCGAGGATCTCCTCCTCGAAGAACTCCTTCCAAAGATGTTCATCATATTCGCGTACAATTTTCTGAAATTTTTGGGTGACAAAAAATTATCAACAAAACTTCACACGATTGGTAGCAACTACTCATAGGGATGCATAGAAGGCATAGCAAGCATTCAAACTACTTAAAACTCTAAGAATTCAACATGCAAGCTCATCTACAGCAGCACCAAGAGTAGCTAATTATTCAAAATATAAACCACTAAAGCGAAAACTAATTGGACAAACGGAGGAGTCACATACCAAGCAACAATTCCCCGAAATAGTTTCAGAAACGGAGCTTCGAGCAAAGAGATCGAAATCCGCGGGTTTGAGAGCAAGAACACGAGAGAGAGAGAGAGAGAGAGAGAGAGAGAGAGCAATGGTGATTTTTTTCTGGAGGTAGGTGATGATGTGCGATGAAGAGATAAGTGAGGGGGCCCACGTGGGGACCACAACCCACCAGGGCGCGCCTGGGGGTCCTGGCGCGCCCAGGTGGGTTGTGCCCACCTAGTGCACCTCCCTCTGATATTATTTGCATAAAAAATTCTTAAATATTCAGAAAAAATCGTATTAAAATTTCAGAGCATTCTGAGAATTTTTATTTTTGGGTCATTTTTTATTGCACGGCAAATTCAAAAAACAGACAAAACCTGGCATTTTATTTTATTTAACTAATAAAAACAGAAAACAAAAGATAAGGTCAGAAGGTAGTGCTCAGTAAATTCATCAACTTCATACCTAGTTGGGGCCAACCCACCTGGGCGTGCCTGGAGGGGGGGCGCCCTGGTGGGTTGTGCCCACCCAGGTGCCCCCCTCCGGTGGTTCTTGGCTCCAGAAATTCCCTTTTATTGTATAAAAAATCCTCGCAAAGTTTTGTTCCATACTGAGAACTTTTATTTCTGCACAAAAACAACACCATGGTAGTTCTGCTGAAAACAGCGTCAGTCCGGGTTAGTTTCATTCAAATCATGCAAATTAGAGTCCAAAACAAGAGAAAAAGCGTTAGGAAAAGTAGATACGTTGGAGACGTATCAGGTATCTTCATACCTAGTTCAATCTCGTTACCAGCAAGTCTCTTTACTCGTTCCGTAATACATCACCTCGTGACCAACTCCTTAGTCGTTTGCTTGCAAGCTTATGATGTGTATTACCGAGAGGGCCCAGAGATACCTCTCCGTTACTCGGAGTGACAAATCCTAATCTCGATCTATGCCAACTCAACAAACACCTTCGGAGATACCTGTAGAGAATCTTTATAATCACCCAGCTACGTTGTGACGTTTGATAGCACACAAGGTATTCCTCCGGTATCCGGGAGTTGCATAATCTCATAGTCGAAGGAATATGTATTTGACATGAAGAAAGCAATAGCAATAAAACTGAACGGCCATTATGCTAAGCTAACGGATGGGTCTTGTCCATCACATGATTCTCCTAATGATGTGATCCCGTTATCAAATGACAACTCATGTCCATGGTTAGGAAACCTTAACCATCTTTGATCAACGAGCTAGTCTAGTAGAGGCTCACTAGGGACACGGTGTTTGTTTATGTATTCGCACATGTATTAAGGTTTCCGATCAATACAATTCTAGCATGAATAATAAACCTTGATCATTAATAAGGAAATATAAAATAACAACTTTATTATTGCCTCTAGGGCATATTTCCTTCAGTCTCCCACTTGCACTAGAGTCAATAATGTAGTTCACATCGTCATGTGATTAACACCCATAGTTCACATCGCCATGTGACCAATACCCAAAGAGTTTACTAGAGTCAATAATCTAGTTCACATCGCTATATCATTAACACCCAAAGAGTACTAAGGTGTGATCATGTTTTGTTTGTGAGAGAGGTTTAGTCAACGGGTCTGCCACATTCAGATGTGTATGTATTTTGCAAATTTCTATGTCTACAATGCTCTGCATGGAGCTACTCTAGCTAATTGCTCCCACTTTCAATATGTATCCAGATTGAGACTCAGAGTCATCCGGATCAGTGTCAAAGCTTGCATCGACGTAACCCTTTACGACGAACTCTTTGTCACCTCCATAACCGAGAAACATTTCCTTAGTCCTTTTTAGATACCTAAGGATAATTTTGACTACTGTCCAGTGATCTACTCCTGGATCACTACTGTACCCCCTTGCCAAACTCATGGCAAGGTACACAATAGGTCTGGTACACAGCATGGCATACTTTATAGAACCTATGGCTGAGGCATAGGGAATGACTTTCATTCTCTCTCTATCTTCCGCCGTGGTCGGGTTTTCAGTCTTACTCAACTTCACACCTTGCAACACAGACAAGAACCCTTTCTTTGTCTGATCTATTTTGAACTTCTTCAGAATTTTGCCAAGGTATATACTTTGTGAAAGTCCTATTAAGCATCTCGATCTATCCCTATAGATCTTGATGCCCAATATATAAGAAGCTTCAACGAGGTCTTTCATTGAAATATTCTTATTCAAGTATCCTTTTATGCTATCTAGAAATTATATATCATTTCCGATCAACAATATGTCATCCACATATAGTATCAGAAATGCTACAGAGCTCCCACTCACTTTCTTGTAAATACAGGCTTCACCATAAGTCTGTATAAAACCATATGCTTTCATCACCTTATCAAAGCGTATAATACAACTCTGAGATGCTTGCACCGGTCCATAGATGGATCGCTAGAGCTTGCAAACTTTGTCAGCACCTTTAGGATCAACAAAACCTTCTGGTTGCATCATATACAACTCTTCTTTAAGAAATGCATTAAGGAATGCAGTTTTGACGTCCATTTGCCGGATTTCATAATCATAAAATGTGGCACTTGCTAACATGATTCAGACAGACTTTAAGCATCACTACGGGTGAGAAAGTCTCATTGTAGTCAACTCCTTGAACTTGTCGAAAACCTTTTGCGACAAGTCGAGCTTTGTAGACAGTAACATTACCATCAGTGTCAGTCTTCTTCTTGAAGATCCATTTATTCTCAGTGGCTTGCCGATCATCGGGCAGTCCACCAAAGTCCACACTTTGTTCACATACATGGATCATATCTCAGATTTCATGGCGTCAAGCCATCAGTCGGAATTTGGGGTCATCATAGCTTCTTCATAGTTCATATGTTCGCCGTGGTCTAATAACATGACTTCCAGGACAGGATTACCGTACCACTCTGGTGTGGAATGTGTTCTGGTCGACCTACGAAGTTCTGTAGTAACTTGATCTGAAGCTTCAAGATCATCATCATTAGCTTCCTCTCTAGTTGGTGTAGACATCACGGGAACGGTTTTCTCTGATGTGCTACTCTCCAATTCGAGAGAAGGTACAATTACCTCATCAAGTTCTACTTTCCTCCCACTCACTTCTTTCGAGAGAAACTCCTTCTCTAGAAAGGACCCATTATTAGCAACAAAGATCTTGCCTTCGGATCTGTGGTAGAAGGTGTACCCAATTGTTTCCTTAGGGTATCCTATGAAGACGCACTTCTCCAATTTAGGTTCGAGCTTATCAGGCTGAAGCCTTTTGACATAAGCGTCGCATCCCCAAACTTTAAGAAACGACAACTTAGGTTTCTTGCCAAACCATAGTTCATACGGTGACGTCTCAACGGATTTAGACGGTGCCCTATTTAACGTGAATGTGGTTGTCTCTAATGCATAACCCCGAAATGATAGTGGTAAATCGGTAAGAGACATCATAGATTGCACCATATCCAATAAAGTACGGTTACGACGTTCGGACACACCATTACGATGTGGTGTTCCAGGTGGTGTGAGTTGTGAAACAATTCCACATTGTTTTAACTGAAGGCCAAACTCATAACTCAAATATTCGCCTCCGTGATCAGATTGTAGAAACTTTCTTTTCTTGTTACGATGATTCTCCACTTCACTTTGAAATTCTTTGAACTTTTCAAATGTTTCAGCCTTGTGTTTCATCAAGTAGATATACCCATACCTACTCAAATCATTTGTGAAGGTCAGAAAATAACGATACCCGCCGCGTGCCTCAACACTCATCGGACCATATACATCGGTATGTATTATTTCCAATAAGTCATTAGCTCGCTCCATTGTTCCGAAGAACGGAGTTTTAGTCATCTTGCCCATGAGGCATGGTTCGCAAGTATCAAATGATTCATAATCAAGTGATTCCAAAAGCCCATCTGCATGGAGTTTCTTCATGCGCTTTACACCAATATGACCAAAACGGCAGTGCCACAAGTATGTTGCACTATCATTATCAACTTTGCATCTTTTGGCATCAATATTATGAATATGTGTATCACTACGATCTATTCAATAAACCATTAACATTGGGTGTATGACCATAGAAGGTTTTATTCATGTAAACAAAACAACAATTTATTGTCTGACTTAAATGAATAACCGTATTGCAATAAACATGATCCAATCATATTCATGCTCAACGCAAACACCAAATAACATTTATTTAGGTTCAACACTAATCCCGAAGGTAGAGGGAGTATGCGATGGTGATCTTACCAACCTTGGAATCACTTCCAACACACATCATCACCTTGCCCTCAACTAGTCTCTGCTCATTTTGTAACTCATGTTTCGAGTTACGAATCTTAGCAACTGAATCGGTATCAAATACCCAGGGGCTACTATGAACACTAGTAAAGAATACATCAATAACATGTATATCAAATATACCTTTGTTCACTTTGCCATCCTTCTTATCCGCCAAGTATTTGGGGCAGTTCCTCTTCCAGTGACCATTTCCTTTGTAGTAGAAGCACTCAGTTTCAGGCTTGGGTCTAGCTTTGGGCTTCTTCATGGGAGCGGCAACTTGTTTGCTATTCTTCTTGAAGTTCCCTTTCTGTCCCTTGCCCTTTTGGGGGGGGGGGGGGGGGGGGGGGGGGGGGGGGGGGGGGGGGGGGGGGGGGGGGGGGGGGGGGGGGGGGGGGGGGGGGGGGGGGGGGGGGGGGGGGGGGGGGGGGGGGGGGGGGGGGGGGGGGGGGGGGGGGGGGGGGGGGGGGGGGGGGGGGGGGGGGGGGGGGGGGGGGGGGGGGGGGGGGGGGGGGGGGGGGGGGGGGGGGGGGGGGGGGGGGGGGGGGGGGGGGGGGGGGGGGGGGGGGGGGGGGGGGGGGGGGGGGGGGGGGGGGGGGGGGGGGGGGGGGGGGGGGGGGGGGGGGGGGGGGGGGGGGGGGGGGGGGGGGGGGGGGGGGGGGGGGGGGGGGGGGGGGGGGGGGGGGGGGGGGGGGGGGGGGGGGGGGGGGGGGGGGGGGGGGGGGGGGGGGGGGGGGGGGGGGGGGGGGGGGGGGGGGGGGGGGGGGGGGGGGGGGGGGGGGGGGGGGGGGGGGGGGGGGGGGGGGGGGGGGGGGGGGGGGGGGGGGGGGGGGGGGGGGGGGGGGGGGGGGGGGGGGGGGGGGGGGGGGGGGGGGGGGGGGGGGGGGGGGGGGGGGGGGGGGGGGGGGGGGGGGGGGGGGGGGGGGGGGGGGGGGGGGGGGGGGGGGGGGGGGGGGGGGGGGGGGGGGGGGGGGGGGGGGGGGGGGGGGGGGGGGGGGGGGGGGGGGGGGGGGGGGGGGGGGGGGGGGGGGGGGGGGGGGGGGGGGGGGGGGGGGGGGGGGGGGGGGGGGGGGGGGGGGGGGGGGGGGGGGGGGGGGGGGGGGGGGGGGGGGGGGGGGGGGGGGGGGGGGGGGGGGGGGGGGGGGGGGGGGGGGGGGGGGGGGGGGGGGGGGGGGGGGGGGGGGGGGGGGGGGGGGGGGGGGGGGGGGGGGGGGGGGGGGGGGGGGGGGGGGGGGGGGGGGGGGGGGGGGGGGGGGGGGGGGGGGGGGGGGGGGGGGGGGGGGGGGGGGGGGGGGGGGGGGGGGGGGGGGGGGGGGGGGGGGGGGGGGGGGGGGGGGGGGGGGGGGGGGGGGGGGGGGGGGGGGGGGGGGGGGGGGGGGGGGGGGGGGGGGGGGGGGGGGGGGGGGGGGGGGGGGGGGGGGGGGGGGGGGGGGGGGGGGGGGGGGGGGGGGGGGGGGGGGGGGGGGGGGGGGGGGGGGGGGGGGGGGGGGGGGGGGGGGGGGGGGGGGGGGGGGGGGGGGGGGGGGGGGGGGGGGGGGGGGGGGGGGGGGGGGGGGGGGGGGGGGGGGGGGGGGGGGGGGGGGGGGGGGGGGGGGGGGGGGGGGGGGGGGGGGGGGGGGGGGGGGGGGGGGGGGGGGGGGGGGGGGGGGGGGGGGGGGGGGGGGGGGGGGGGGGGGGGGGGGGGGGGGGGGGGGGGGGGGGGGGGGGGGGGGGGGGGGGGGGGGGGGGGGGGGGGGGGGGGGGGGGGGGGGGGGGGGGGGGGGGGGGGGGGGGGGGGGGGGGGGGGGGGGGGGGGGGGGGGGGGGGGGGGGGGGGGGGGGGGGGGGGGGGGGGGGGGGGGGGGGGGGGGGGGGGGGGGGGGGGGGGGGGGGGGGGGGGGGGGGGGGGGGGGGGGGGGGGGGGGGGGGGGGGGGGGGGGGGGGGGGGGGTCACAAACTCGGTCACTCGGCGATCCACAATTTCCTCTTGGATGCTCTAGACCATGACGCCTAACCGTCTGGAAGATGCACAATCTTCAAAGGTAACAAGCGTTGGATCCACACAGGAACAATTTCTTCAGTGATGCTCAATCACTTTGGGTTTGTAGGTGTTTGGGTTTGGGTTTTCCTCACTTGATGATTTTCACTCAAAGTCCTCGGAGGATGGGATGCTCTCAATGACAAGTGTCAGTTTCTCTCGGAGCGGCCAACCAGCTAGTGGTTGTAGGGGGCGGCTATTTATAGCCTAGGGAGCAGCCCAACATGATAAGACATAAATGCCCTTCAATGATTTGACCGTTAGGTGGATAGATATTTTGGGACAGCTGGCGCGTAGCACAGCAACGGTCGGAAATTTGAGGCTCAAATTCCTCAGGGCTATCATGTTCCTTACTTGTAGGCAATCCGCACTGGCGAATTCCTAACTCCTTGGTCAGAACAAATTCCTCAGAGACCAAAAGATCTTCGTCTCTGTCACTATAGAAATTGACTGAACTGCATGAGATTTCCAATGGCTTCACTCGAAAGGATTGGTAGGTGTAGGATTTTGAGATGAGCATCACTTGGAAACTTTTCCTTAGTTTTTCCTCGACCCCCTTTAACAGTACAGTGTTTCCTATGACTCAAGAAAGAGAAAATGAAACTACGAAAACAAGTCTTCATGCTTCATGTTCCTCGCATGAATATCAAGTCTTCATGGTCACACCAATTTCTTCACTTTCAAAGTCTTTAGAAAACCCTCACACATCCAAAGTCTTCATAACCTGGGGGTTGAGCAACATATACTTCTTTCTCAAGCTTACCATTGAGGAATGCACTTTTCACATCCATTTGATATAAGATGATGTCATGATGGTTAGCATAAGCAAGTAATATGCGAATAGCCTCAAGTCTAGCAATAGGTGCAAAAGTTTCATCGAAATCAATTCCTTCAACCTGTGTGTAGCCTTGAGCTGCAAGCCGTGCCTTATTCCTCGCCACAAGGCCATTTTCATCTTGCTTGTTGCGGTAGATCCACTTTGTGCCGATGATATTGTGCTTGCGAGGGTCTGGTCGCTTGACAAGTTCCCATACGTTGTTGAGCTCGAACTGATGTAATTCCTCTTGCATAGCTTGAATCCACTCAGGCTCCAGAAATGCTTCATCTACCTTAGTGGGCTCTGTGCTAGAGACGAAAGCAAAGTGCCCACAAAAGTTAGATAAATCTGAAGCTTTTGAGCGTGTGAGAGGACCTGGTACGTTGATGTCGTTGATGATTTTCTCAATCTGCACTTCATTTACAACACGAGGATGAGCTGGTTGGCAACGAGGAATTGGATTAGCATTTTCTTCAGAGCCATTTTCCTCAGGTGCACTAGCATGATGTTCTTCACGGTCTGGAATGACTTCTTCAGCAGATTCTTCGGTAGGAATAACATCCTTAGTAGCCTTGAACTTGATGGTTTCCTCAGGTGACTGTTCATCTAGCACAGGAGGTAGGTGGTCTCTTTGCGAGCCATTAGTTTCATCGAACCACACATCTACAGTTTCAACAACCTTGTGGTGAACGTTGTTGAAGACTCTGTAGGTGTGTGAGTCCTTTCCGTAACCAAGCATAAAACCTTCATGTGCTTTCGGTGCAAATTTAGAATTGCGATGAGGATCTCTAATCCAACATTTAGCACCGAAGACTTTGAAATAACTCACATTGGGTTTCTTGTCAGTGAGGAGTTCATATGCAGTCTTCTTGAAGAATTTGTGAAGATATACCCTGTTGATGATGTGGCACGCAGTGTCAATTGCCTCAATCCAGAAATGACGAGGCGTCTTGTATTCATCAAGCATAGTGCAAGCAATCTCAACTAGAGTCCAGTTCTTGCGCTCCATGACGCCAGTCTGCTGAGGAGTATAAGGAGCAGATAACTCATGAGTAATACCAAGTTCATCAAGATAGTCATCAAGACCAGTATTCTTGAACTCAGTTCCATTGTCACTTATGATGTGCTTGATCTTCACACCAAAGTTGGTTGAAGCCCTCGAGGAAAATCGTTTGAAGACTTCCTGCACTTCACGTTTGTAAGTGACGATATGCACCCATGTGTAACGAGAGTAATCATCAACAATAACAAAGCCATATAGAGATGCTTCATTGGTGAATGCAGAATAATGGTTAGGACCAAAGAGATCCATGTGAAGCAATTCAAATGGTCGAGTGGTAGTCATGATAGTCTTCGCGGGATGCTTGGCCTTGGTCATCTTTCCAGCTTCACAGGCTCCGCACAAGTGATCCTTGAGGAATTTGACATTCTCAATGCCAATGACATGCTTCTTCTTCGCGAGCATGTGCAAGTTCCTCATGCCAGCATGACCGAGTCGTCGATGCCATAGCCAGCCTTCTGAAGCTTTTGCAAGTAGGCATATAGCAGGCTGTGGTCCTGTAGAGAAATCAACAATATACAGATCTCCTCTCCTAAAGCCTTCGAAGACTTTGGAATGGTCAGCTTCCATGATCACAACACAACGATACTTGCCAAAGATAACAACCATATCAAGATCATAAAGCATTGAGACTGACATGAGGTTGAATCCTAAGGACTTGACAAGCATGACTTTGTCCATGTGTCGATCCTTTGAGATCGCAACCTTACCTAGACCCAATACCTTGCTTTTTTCCTTTGTCAGCATAGGTGATATGCTTCAGATGCGATGGAGATAAGGGAGCGTCCATCAATAGATTATTGTCACCAGTCATGTGATTTGTACATCCACTATCGAGAACCCACTCAGTGGCTTTGGGTTGATCATCCTGCAGATGAATTAGTGCAGCCACGAACTCATATACTTCATCAGTTAGGAATATGACATCAAATTCATCAGATCAATTTCATCAAGCAACAGAACAGATATAGCAGTATGAGAACGTGAGAAATGAAAATTCATTTCTTCATGATTAGCTTGCATCCTTTCAAGCATATTCAGGTCTCTAGCAAATTCTTCAGACGTTTAAGTATGTCTGGAGACCTGACCCTGCATAAGAGATTAGTTCTTTTTCTTCACCACCCACATCTGAAGGGGTGGCAAAGAGTTCATCATTCTGCGAGCTCCATAAGAGAAAGGTGGCATAGAAGCCAGTCCACTTCGTTTCACATAAGAGGAGTTAGGGTAAGCATATGAATAAGCAGAGAAATTCTTCGAGGATTTGTGAACATAATGGTTTGAAGAATAATGCACATATTCATAGCCCTTAGATCTTCCCTGCGAAACAGAAGTGTTAGCACGATGATGTTCATATGAGGACTTAGATCCTTTTGAGGAATTTGATCCACGTGAGGAATTTGGTCCGTATGAGGACTTGGATCCATATGAAGAATTTGGTCCATATGAAGAATTTGATCTGGGGTTCCTATTCTTCACAGGTGGTGTCATGATGACATTCACCTGAAGACTTTCAAGGCACCTTTTGGGAGCCCAGATTTTCTTCATAGGTGAACCATTCCTGCAGTTAGTGCCAACATATCTAGCAAATACTTCACCATTCTGATTTTTTAACAGCTTATAGTTGGAATCAAATGACTCATCAGAAGAATGAGGAGATTCACATGTAAAGCCAGATAAAGTGGATGGATCTACTGGAGGTCCCTTTGCAGCAACCCATGAGGTTTTGGGATACTGCTCAGGCTTCCAGTATGTTCTATCAGCATTGAGTTTCCTTTCAAAGGCAATACCCTCTTTCCTAGGGTTCCTGTTGAGGATCTGCTTTTTAAGCACATCACAAAGAGCCTAATGCCCTTTGAGGCTTTTGTACATGTCTGTCATATACAATTCCTTCAGCCCTGCATTGTCAGTGATACTAGCAATATCCTCAGACGAGGAATTAGTGATAGCAGAGACAGGTGAAGAATTTGTAGCAGAGAAGCATTTGAACATTCAGGTGAAGAATTAGCAGATTCACGTTCAATGCACTTCAAACATGGAGGAATAAATTCTTCCCGAGCAGCGTTGATCTGTTGAGCTAGTAATGAATCACGCTCCTTCTGAAGATCTTCATAACTCTCCCTTAGCTTCTCAAGATCTTGCTTTCTTTGAAGAAATTCATAAAAAAGCTTCTCATGATCAGATAAGAGAGTGTTATGATGACTCTAAAGATTGTCAAACTTGGACTGAAGTATCTGAAGATTTTCAGTCAAAGTTTTGGTGCGATCCATTTCTTCACCCAACATATCATCGCTCTTGTCTAGCATGTTTTGAACCTTTTCAAAAGCCTTTTGTTGTTTCACAGCAATCTTAGCAAGTTTAGAGTAACTAGGCTTGAGGTTTTCATCAGATTCATCCTCACTTGATTCAGAGGAGGGGTATTTGAGTACCTTAGCACCCTTTGCCATGAAGCAATAGGTGGGAGTGTAGTCATCATCGTCGTCATCAGCCTTGTTGTGGAGGCCATTTTCCTCAGAGTTGAAGATGGACTTGCTGACGAACGCGGTAGCGAGGGCTAGGCTCGCCACACCAGACTCTGACTCCTCAGATGCCTCCTCTTCCTCATGTTCCTCAGATTCAGCTTCAGAGTCCATTTCCTTGCCAATGAATGCCCGAGCCTTCTTAGAGCTGCTCTTGGGGGGGGGGGGGGGGGGGGGGGGGGGGGGGGGGGGGGGGGGGGGGGGGGGGGGGGGGGGGGGGGGGGGGGGGGGGGGGGGGGGGGGGGGGGGGGGGGGGGGGGGGGGGGGGGGGGGGGGGGGGGGGGGGGGGGGGGGGGGGGGGGGGGGGGGGGGGGGGGGGGGGGGGGGGGGGGGGGGGGGGGGGGGGGGGGGGGGGGGGGGGGGGGGGGGGGGGGGGGGGGGGGGGGGGGGGGGGGGGGGGGGGGGGGGGGGGGGGGGGGGGGGGGGGGGGGGGGGGGGGGGGGGGGGGGGGGGGGGGGGGGGGGGGGGGGGGGGGGGGGGGGGGGGGGGGGGGGGGGGGGGGGGGGGGGGGGGGGGGGGGGGGGGGGGGGGGGGGGGGGGGGGGGGGGGGGGGGGGGGGGGGGGGGGGGGGGGGGGGGGGGGGGGGGGGGGGGGGGGGGGGGGGGGGGGGGGGGGGGGGGGGGGGGGGGGGGGGGGGGGGGGGGGGGGGGGGGGGGGGGGGGGGGGGGGGGGGGGGGGGGGGGGGGGGGGGGGGGGGGGGGGGGGGGGGGGGGGGGGGCGGTGATGTCAGTGGCACCAAGTGCTTGAAGCTCATTTGAGATGTCAGTGAGGAGATCGAAGGTTTGCTGAACATTTTCATTGTCGAGTCTTTTGAAGCGGTTGAAGAGATTGCGAAGAACGTCAACTCGAGATTCACGCTGTGTTGAGACTCCTTCATTGACCTTGGACAACCTATCCTAGATAAGCTTAGCTGTCTCCAAAGCACTCACTCTACCATACCACCCTTTGCTCAGATGGCCACATATGATGTTCTTCGCTTGAGAGTCGAGTTGCTTGAATCTCTTCACGTCAGCAGCATTGATGGTAGGGGTGACAGAGGGGACACCATTCTCCACAACATACCAGAGATCGTTATCAATTGCCTCAAGATGCATTCGCATCTTATTCTTCAAGTAGGGGTAGTCCGTCCCATCGAAGGTAGGACACCCAGCAAGAGACCTTGATCATACCTGCGGTCGACATAACTAAAACTCCAGGCGGTTAAACCAAAAATCACACAGAACAAGGGAGTACCTTGCTTTGATACCAATTGAAAGTGCGTTAAGTCGACTAGAGGGGGGTGAATAGGCGATTTTTATGAAGGGGGGGGGGGGGGGGGGGGGGGGGGGGGGGGGGGGGGGGGGGGGGGGGGGGGGGGGGGGGGGGGGGGGGGGGGGGGGGGGGGGGGGGGGGGGGGGGGGGGGGGGGGGGGGGGGGGGGGGGGGGGGGGGGGGGGGGGGGGGGGGGGGGGGGGGGGGGGGGGGGGGGGGGGGGGGGGGGGGGGGGGGGGGGGGGGGGGGGGGGGGGGGGGGGGGGGGGGGGGGGGGGGGGGGGGGGGGGGGGGGGGGGGGGGGGGGGGGGGGGGGGGGGGGGGGGGGGGGGGGGGGGGGGGGGGGGGGGGGGGGGGGGGGGGGGGGGGGGGGGGGGGGGGGGGGGGGGGGGGGGGGGGGGGGGGGGGGGGGGGGGGGGGGGGGGGGGGGGGGGGGGGGGGGGGGGGGGGGGGGGGGGGGGGGGGGGGGGGGGGGGGGGGGGGGGGGGGGGGGGGGGGGGGGGGGGGGGGGGGGGGGGGGGGGGGGGGGGGGGGGGGGGGGGGGGGGGGGGGGGGGGGGGGGGGGGGGGGGGGGGGGGGGGGGGGGGGGGGGGGGGGGGGGGGGGGGGGGGGGGGGGGGGGGGGGGGGGGGGGGGGGGGGGGGGGGGGGGGGGGGGGGGGGGGGGGGGGGGGGGGGGGGGGGGGGGGGGGGGGGGGGGGGGGGGGGGGGGGGGGGGGGGGGGGGGGGGGGGGGGGGGGGGGGGGGGGGGGGGGGGGGGGGGGGGGGGGGGGGGGGGGGGGGGGGGGGGGGGGGGGGGGGGGGGGGGGGGGGGGGGGGGGGGGGGGGGGGGGGGGGGGGGGGGGGGGGGGGGGGGGGGGGGGGGGGGGGGGGGGGGGGGGGGGGGGGGGGGGGGGGGGGGCCCGACATGATAAGACATAAATGCCCTTCAATGATATGACCGTTAGGTGGATATATATTTTCCGACAGCTGGCGCGTAGCACAGCAACGGTTGGAAATTTGAGGCTCAAATTCCTCAGGGCTATCATGTTCCTCACTTGTAGGCAATCCGCACTGGCGAATTCCTAACTCCTCAGTCAGAACAAATTCCTCAGAGACCAGAAGATCTTCATCTCTGTCACTGAAGAAATTGACTGAACTGCATGAGATTTCCAATGGCTTCACTCGAAAGGATTGGTAGGTGTAGGATTTTGAGATGAGCATCACTTGGAAACTTTTCCTTAGTTTTTCCTCGACCCCCTTTAACAGTACGGTGTTTCCTATGACTCAAGAAAGAGAAAATGAAACTATGAAAACAAAAGTCTTCACGCTTCATGTTCCTCGCATGAATATCAAGTCTTCATGGTCACACCAATTTCTTCACTTTCAAAGTCTTCAGAAAGTCCTCACACATCCAAAGTCTTCAGTTGAAGACATTCATTTTTAGGGGCCGACTTTCTCTGTAAATATCAAACTCCTCATAGACTTATAGACCTGTGTACACTCACAAACGCATCAGTCCCTATACCTATAAGTCTTCAATACACCAAAATCACTAAGGGGCACTAGATGCACTTACAGTCATCTCCATTGTCACCGACTCGACACCTTGATCTCCATCGTTGTGTCGTGGTCGTCTCGCCAAATTTTGCTTCTGCAACTATCGCTAACGCATAGTGATAAAGTAAAGCAATTACATGGCATTTGCATTTCATACAATAAAGAGACAACCATAAGGCTCCTACCGGTTGCCGATAACTTTTACAAAACATGATCATCTCATAAAATAACATATATCACATCATGTCTTGACCATATCACATCACAAGATGCCCTGCAAAAACAAGTTAGACGTCCTCTACTTTGTTGTTGCAAGTTTTACGTGGCTGCTACGGGCTTCTAGCAAGAACCGTTCTTACCTACGCATAAAACCACAAAGGATTTTCGTCAAGTTTGTTGTTTTAACCTTCTTCAAGGACCGGCCGCAGTCAAATTTGATTCAACTAAAGTAGGAGAAATAGACACCCGCCAGCCACCTTTATGCAAAACTAGTTGCATGTCTGTCGGTGGAACTGGTATCATGTGCGTGGACATGTAAGGTTGGTCCAGGACGCTTCATCCCACAATACCACCGAATCAAAATAAGACGTAGGTGGTAAGCAGTATGACTATTGCTACCTCTTGAGCACTGCGTTGGTTTTCCCTTGAAGAGGAAAGGGTGATGCAGTAAAGTAGCGTAAGTATTTCCCACAGTTTTTGAGAACCAAGGTATCAATCCAGTAGGAGGCCACGCACGAGTCCCTCGCACCTACACAAACAAATAAATCCTCGCAACCAACGCAATAAAGGGGTTGCCAATCCCTTCATGGTCACTTACGAGAGTGAGATCTGATAGATATGATAAGATAATATTTTTGGTATTTTTATAATAAAGATGCAAAGTAAAAATAAAAGGAAATAAACGGCGCCAGAAATAGCTTGTTGTCGGGAGATTAATATGATGGAAAATAGACCCGGGGGACATAGGTTTCACTAGTGGCTTCTCTCAAGAGCATAAATATTACGGTGGGTGAAGGGGGGGGGGGGGGGGGGGGGGGGGGGGGGGGGGGGGGGGGGGGGGGGGGGGGGGGGGGGGGGGGGGGGGGGGGGGGGGGGGGGGGGGGGGGGGGGGGGGGGGGGGGGGGGGGGGGGGGGGGGGGGGGGGGGGGGGGGGGGGGGGGGGGGGGGGGGGGGGGGGGGGGGGGGGGGGGGGGGGGGGGGGGGGGGGGGGGGGGGGGGGGGGGGGGGGGGGGGGGGGGGGGGGGGGGGGGGGGGGGGGGGGGGGGGGGGGGGGGGGGGGGGGGGGGGGGGGGGGGGGGGGGGGGGGGGGGGGGGGGGGGGGGGGGGGGGGGGGGGGGGGGGGGGGGGGGGGGGGGGGGGGGGGGGGGGGGGGGGGGGGGGGGGGGGGGGGGGGGGGGGGGGGGGGGGGGGGGGGGGGGGGGGGGGGGGGGGGGGGGGGGGGGGGGGGGGGGGGGGGGGGGGGGGGGGGGGGGGGGGGGGGGGGGGGGGGGGGGGGGGGGGGGGGGGGGGGGGGGGGGGGGGGGGGGGGGGGGGGGGGGGGGGGGGGGGGGGGGGGGGGGGGGGGGGGGGGGGGGGGGGGGGGGGGGGGGGGGGGGGGGGGGGGGGGGGGGGGGGGGGGGGGGGGGGGGGGGGGGGGGGGGGGGGGGGGGGGGGGGGGGGGGGGGGGGGGGGGGGGGGGGGGGGGGGGGGGGGGGGGGGGGGGGGGGGGGGGGGGGGGGGGGGGGGGGGGGGGGGGGGGGGGGGGGGGGGGGGGGGGGGGGGGGGGGGGGGGGGGGGGGGGATCTCACGGGTACAGAAGGTTGCGGCGGTGGAATTAGGTTTTTGGCTCCGTATATGGTAGTTTGGGGATACGTAGGTATATATAGGCGGAAGAAGTACGTCGGTGGAGCAACGTGGGGCCCATGAGGGTGGAGGGCGCGCCCAGGGGGTAGGCGCGCCCCCCTACCTCGTGCCCACCTGGTTGATTACTTGACGTAGGGTCCAAGTCCTCTGGATCATGTTCGTTCCAAAAATCACGTTCCCGAAGGTTTCATTCCGTTTGGACTCCGTTTGATATTCTTTTTCTGCGAAATTCTGAAATAGGCAAAAAACAGCAATTCTGGGCTGGGCCTCCGGTTAATAGGTTAGTCCCAAAAATAATATAAAAGTGTATAATAAAGCCCATTAATCATCCAAAACAGAATATAATATAGCATGAAGCAATCAAAAATTATAGATACGTTGGAGACGTATCAAGCATCCCCAAGCTTAATTCCTGCTCGTCCTTGAGTAGTTAAATGATAAAAACAGAATTTTTGATGCGGAATGCTACTTGGCATAATTTTCAATGTAATTCTCTTAATTGTGGTATGAATATTCAGATCCGAAGGGGGGGGGGGGGGGGGGGGGGGGGGGGGGGGGGGGGGGGGGGGGGGGGGGGGGGGGGGGGGGGGGGGGGGGGGGGGGGGGGGGGGGGGGGGGGGGGGGGGGGGGGGGGGGGGGGGGGGGGGGGGGGGGGGGGGGGGGGGGGGGGGGGGGGGGGGGGGTACTTAGAACAAAATATGACTCTATATGAATGCCTCCGGCGGTGTACCGGGATGTGCAATGAATCAAGAGTGACACGTGTGAAAGAATTATGAATGGTGGCTTTGCTAGAAATACGATGTCAACTACATGATCATGCTAAGCAATATGACAATGATGGAGTGTGTCATAATAAACGGAACGATGGAAAGTTGCATGGCAATATATCTCGGAACGGCTATGGAAATGCCATAATAGGTAGGTATGGTGGCTGTATCGAGGAAGGTATATGGTGGGTGTATGATACCGGCAAAAGGTGCGCGGTATTAGAGAGGCTAGTAAAGGTGGAAGGGTGAGAAAAGTGCGTATAATCCATGGACTCAACATTAGTCATAAAGAACTCATATACTTATTGCAAAAATCCACAAGTTATCAAAGCAAAGTATTACGCGCATGCTCCTAGGGGGATAGATTGGTAGGAAAAGACCATCGCTCGTCCCCGACCGCCACTCATAAAAAAATAAATCATGCTCCGACTTCATCACATAACGGTTCACCATACGTGCATGCTAAGGGAATCACAAACTTTAACACAAGTATTTCTCAAATTCACACTACTCAACTAGCATAACTATAATATCACCATCTTCATATCTCAAAACAATTATCAAGCATCAAACTTCTCATAGCATTCAAGACACTCATAAGGAAGTTCTTTTACTATTCTTGAATTCCAAGCGTATTAGGATTATTTAAGCAAATTACCATGCTATTTAAGACTCCCAAAATAATCTAATTGAAGCATGAGATATCAATAGTTTCTACAAAACAAATCCACCACCGTGCTCTAAAAGATATAAGTTAAGTACTAGAGCAAAACTATATAACTCAAATGATATAAGTGAAGCACATAGAGTATTCTAACAAATTCCAAATCATGTATGGCTCTCTAAAAAGGTGTGTACAGCAATT